>CABFOQ010053260.1:4193-21137 GCA_900660455.1 Gephyroberyx darwinii
CACAGAGTTAAACTCTATTCCCTTTGGAGCCCCTGGAAAACAACAAGCCACACAATGACACACAATATTTCAATATGTCAACAGTCAATACTGTCTCGAGTTACAATTTTTTTTTAATTTCATTGTACTCTTCTCTAAAATAGATTTAAAAATAAAAATAAAAAAATAAAAAAATACAGCCACAAGCGGCCATTAGTGGAGTCCAACCCATGGAGCTAATGATTTTACAGTGATCAGTTTGGAAAAGCATCAGTTTGGAAAAGTTGGTACATCTCAAAAATAGTATATTTTGGCAAAAGTCCTGCAACTGAAGGTGAAATGGTGCCTGGCATATGGCCATTTGAAAAATCATGACTTTTTTCTCAGCTATCTATATCTACCTATAGAATTATGCATCCCTTCCCATTTGTGTCTCTTTACCGTCAGCTTTGTTTGTTCTTTACAGCCAAATGGTTACAAGTAACAAAATGATGTGATGATGTAGGCAGTTGAAATATGCTGTGTGTAAAATTTGGTGGAGATTGAGTCAACTTCGAGGAGAAATTTAAAAACATAGTTACTATTGCAAGGTTGGCCTGATGGTGGTGCTATAGAGCGCAAAGTGTGGTCAGTCACACTTTGGGGTCCATGTTTGGTTGGTCTAGTATCAAGTGTTTAGAAATTATGCCTCACTTCGTGTTTGTGCATCTTCGCTGTCAACTTTGTTTGTGCACCACCGCCAGTTTGGATTTTCAAAACCCTGGGTAATAGCTGTAATCTATGTCCACATATTCTGAGTGCGAGATTTTGTTGAGATTGGATCAACTTTGTGGGAGAAATTGCAAAAACAAGTTGTATATAAATCAAAATGGAAAAGCTATCATGGCAGAAATCCATGCAATGTATTTGTCTCAAGCCAAGGAATCTGAGCGAAAAAATAGATCCCAACCTTGGCTTGGAGTGGCTCATAAGCAATGATGTAGTGTATTGTATTTATACAAAAGGTAAACTATGATCTCCAGTTGGTGATCATCGTAAGGTGAACAACTACCAATATAAACAAAAATCAGCCACCAGTGAACATGTCATGCCCCATGAATGGTCCAGGCACCCTTTGGGCCAATTAGTAACAAGATCGGTAACAACAGTTATGTATTTTAACAGTTTCAAATTTTGACATTTAAATATAGCATCCCCATCAAGGCAATTAGTATAACTTTTTAAACACCAAAGCACAATGCCAAAATGCATCATCCCTCTGAGATTCATCAAAATCGCACCAGTGGTGTTTGAGATATTACATTTGAGTTTTCAATTTTCACCTTTAATTCTAGTGCCTCCATTTTTTCAAATTCTAGAAGACACAAACATGTGAAGATACATCATCCCTCTACATTTTGTCCAAATGGTCCAAAGACCATTGTAGCTATCACCTGAAATATCATGTTTAATGGATGGTGTCACGGCCAGATCCCTAGTTTTTCCAGCACAAGAAATAAATGCCAATCCCCATGGTCATTACCTTCCATTAGTATCCTGAAGACATCTCTGAGGATGGTGACAGTGGTGCAGAGGACAAAGACAGAGAACAGGAAGGTACAAATGGGATCTGCAACTTTATATTCCGGCTGAAAGAGAGAGGGGAGTTGGAAGAGGGAGGTGATGGAGATATTACAAGAGGAAGAATATGGGAGAGGAGAAAGGAGAGAGGGGACGTCAGATGGTGTGTCATACGGCATTTAAGTGCTCATAGCAGCATTAAACATCTTGCACGATGATGGGGAAAGTTAACTCTTGAATATTGAATGTCTGTGCAGCCTCCAGCAAACCCGAAGATTCAAGAGAGTGCTACTGCTCTGCATGCTTTTTTGCGATTTCAAGTCAAGATCATAGTGCTTTCCTCCACCTCTTTTCTACACACTGACAGACATAAGCATTTTATGTCTGTCAGTGGAATAGTGAAGGATGGCATGTCACATTTCAAATAAATAACAAGCAAGTGACATTACATGCTTATTATGCATTATAATAAAGCTAGCATACAGTTGATATCAAGTCTACACACCCTTCCATTTAAATCAGACTTTTTTCACTTTCAATTCAATATAGTAACAGGCAACATCAATGTAAAAACAAAAGGCTACTAATTTCTGACAATGTACAGTATTAAAAATGGGAAAATATGCATAGTATGCACACCCCTTATAATTGGGTGTTATAATTGTGCTAATCAAAGCTAAATTGCCTTAATCTGAATTGGCATGATTGTAATTAGATGAATTAAAACCATAGGTAACAAAGAGCTAACATAAGAGCTTCAAGATTTTATTATTGGGTTCAGATTAGTGGAGGGATATAAAAAGATTTCAAACACCTCAAATCTATCCTTGAACACAATGAAGAACATACTGAAGAAGTGGAGCAGAGCCTTGTCTAGATTAACTGTCCCTCCAAGATGGACAGCCGTACAGGAGGCCCACATCAACCATAAAGCAATTGCAGGACTGGATGGTTGAGTCTGGACAATCCATGCATTTAACAGGCATTTAGTCTGGCAAAATGGAAGCAACTTCTCACGATAAGCCCCCAGTCCATCTTTAAAGCAGCGCTAGGCTTAGAGATAACTGTGATGTCCTTCAATAACCAGAAATCCTGCAAGGTGACAAACTAAATGTCTTCTTAGTGTCTGATGCGGGTGTGATGAAGAGGTTCAGCCATCATTAGTGAGTCTAGCTTTCTCTGGACAGAGTGCTATTAAGTGCTGTTTAGTAGACACATAGGCCCAATCACAATGCCCCCCCTAAAGCCTAAACCCTGAACCCTCATGGACTTGACATCACCTTTTTCTTTTTTTTAAAAATCTATTTTAGAGAAGAGTACAATGAAATTTTAAAAAAATTGTAACTCGAGACAGTATTGACTGTTGACATATTGAAATATTGTGTGTCATTGTGTGGCTTGTTGTTTTCCAGGGGCTCCAAAGGGAATATAGTTCAACTCTGTGAAGGAGGTGCTGTTGTCTCTGAAGGCTGTGAAGTCCATGCACTGTCTGCACCTTTGGGGTCTGACTGTCGGCCAGGCACTGGTCTCTGTTCACCTGGCCATAGGTAACATAGCATACTGATCTACAACCACTATAGTAGAGTACAGTAGAATACACAAGAATATAGAGGAGCAGACTAGAGAAGAATGAAATAGAGTAGGGTAGAGTATACTAGGGAGTTGAGTGGACTGACATCACCTGGTAAATGCTTGAGTGCGAGAGGCTGCAAGGGGTCGAAATTGTATAAATGGGAATGGGGCAGCACTTTGCCAAGGGCCTCTGGGCATGTGACGTTATGGCCCAAAGGTTACAGAGAGGAGACCATTCTACTCACACAGCATGAAACAGTATATTCTCAAGGGAGAGTCAGTACATCTGTAGTCCATATTTGCACATGTATAGGTGTGTAAGGTTAAATTTTCCACGACAGCGACATATCGCGTTACCTTGACGACACCAAAACATGTTATGCAAGATTGTGGGTTTGGGACTTTTTATTTTACTTTTTTTTAACTTTCTTCTGACCAAGACATTTAAGGGACCGACTCCTGATTTGAACGTCTTCCAAGCTCATGCCTTACAGAATGGACGAGAGGTGATCGGCAAATAATTAATTCACTGTTTTTTGTCAAAACAGCATCATTAAGCAGAAAATAAAAGAAATGGTTGATGAATAAACATTTGTCCATACATTTGTTTGCCTTTTTTTTTTTTAACGCTTCCGGGCTTCCCCTGGTAACCCCGTATTAAACGTCTCAACGTTATGAACTGTGGGCAATTCCCTCAGACAAAGTCTGCAGAGATGCGGACTTACGGAAGTGTGCATAAAGGGCTCAAAAAGTCTGTGAGAGAGCCTTCATGCACTTGACGATTTGACAGTGGGACAGCCTAAACCCTTGCACATTTAGCGGGAACGCGCCTCAAAGTCCGTGAGTCCATGAGTGTGGACATTGGGATTGGGCCAGAGAGAGAGCGGCTCAGTCAAGCTGCAGCTTTATTGAATAGTGTATTCTCGTCTCAAGAGGTTATTCGCAGTCTGTCAGCAGCCGCATCACTTCCGTAACCCGCTGCTGCCGGGCATGTCTCCGCTAACGGCGAAATAAATAACTGCACTGTTCCGATCCAGTCGTACTGTAGCAGCAGAGGTTTTTAGTATTGTATGTGAGAGGTAAATTTGAATTATGGCCTATGGCCCCTCATATAATTCAGTGCCATTGCTACTCTCCCTAGGAGTGGACATCCAGCAAAGATCACAACAAGAGCACACCAGATAATGGTCAAAGAGGTGACCAAGAACCCAAAGGTAACAGAAAGTTCAAGAAATGCAAGACATCCCAAAAATATCAGTGCACTGAAACAGTTCAGTAAGGAGGAACGGTCCAAAATACCTCCTAACCATTGTGCAGGTCTGATCAGCAACTACAGGAAACATTTGGTTGAGGTTACTGCTGCTAAAGGAGGTTCCACAGTTACTAAATCTTATGGTTTGCATACTTTTTCCAATCCAAGCTGTTAACATTTTAACAGTATGTTCAATTAAGAGATGTAAAAGTGCAAATTTGATATTTTTTTCTTAAATCACATTGTGTTTATCTATTGTTATGGTTTAGATGATGGAATGTAGGTAATTCAAAAGGGTTCACAAACTTTTTCTCACAACTGTAGAATGATGAATTTGAGTTTGATTGGCAATTTTCATACAGTCACATCATTTCTTCAGTCAAGCATAGTCACACACACAAATCCTGACATGTTGACAGATGTACACTTCTGGATGAGCTTGATGGTTCACATTATATAACATTGCATCAGTGGAAATGATTGTACTATGATTTGGGCTATTGCAGTAGAATTCAATCGTACGGCTATTATGTCCAACCAGCAAGGGGTCAGTGAATGGCTTGAGTACATTGATTGCCCCCCCTCACCGCCATCACCACACACACACACACACAGAGAGAGAGAGAGAGAGAGAGAGGTCATAGGATGTGACTGCAAGCATTGCTCCGTCAAATGTTCATAGTCAAAGAATGATGGCCAACAACATCTGACATGACACTGGCCCACAGATGAAAAGAAGCTTTGCAGTTCACAAATATCCTCACAACCATTTCTGGTCTATCCTGGAGCTCCTGTTGAGAACTGGTTGTGTGCAGTTGTAAACCTACAACAACCAGGCAAAAAAAAACAGTGATACCTGATAAACATTGTGTTATGGTTGTAAGTCAATTCAGTAATGTTAGAAGTAAAAGCGAATAGTCTGATCAGGAAGTTTTGTTTCCAAATGTAGGTTACTGTCACTCAGTAAACTGTCTTGTCTTTAGCCCTAGTCTCTACTCCAAAACACTCTGAGTTGGAGCTTTAATAATAATAACTGAATTGCGAGCTAGCATTTTCCCCTCCTGTCACTAGCCAGCAGGCTAATTCAGTGGAGCACACAATATTAATGAGGATCAGCAGCTCCAAGCCTGAGGCATGGTTCTCTCCCAGAAAAGGGTGGCCTGTCCCATCCAGGTGAAGTGTGAGCAGCTGACCCAAGTGGAAGTGTTCAGATATCTCGGGGTCTTATTCACAAGTGAGGGTGAAGAAGAAGGAAAAGAAGGATCATGAGATTGACGGCCAGTTAGGTGCATCAGCTACAGTAATGTGGCCAGTTTATCAGAGCGTGGTGGTCACCTATAGCCATGAGCTTCGTAGTGACCAAAACAATGTGGATTCAAGCAGCCGAAATGAGGTTCCTCCACAGGGTGGCTGGCCTCACTCTTTGTGTTAGGATGAGGAGCTCAGTGATCTAAGCTGCTCCACCACATTAAGAGGAGCCAGTAAAGGTGGTTCGGGCACCTGGTAAGGATTCCCCCCTGGACGCCTCCCTTTGGGGGTGTTGCAGGCACGACCAACCAGGAGGAGTCCTCCAGGTACACCAAGGACATGCTGGAGCGACTACTCCTGCCAGCTGGCGTGGAACCGCTTGGGGATTCCCCAGGAAAAGCTGGGGTAGGTTGCAGGGGAAAAGGACATTTGGGCTGTATGGAATGATATTAATCTTAACATGTGAGTACTAGCCTCTACTAATGCTAGCGTTGACTAGATACGTTAGCTATTGTGCAAATCAGATGTGTTTACTGACCAGATTCTATGGTTTGCTAGCTAACAAGCTGACATTATGTAAACACAGAATTGATCTGATGTCTTAGTGGGGACATAATCAGTTCCCAATCACAAACAGCACAGAAATGAACCATGTCTATTCAATTCTGTTGAAACAGCCATGGTCTACGTTCAGAAATGCAATCAGCTCAGCCACTGCTGCCTAAGAGCTGACAACCTCCACTATGGCCACAAAAGGGTGTGTTACATCACTGGAAAAAGCCCTATATGCCCTCTGCCATCTGATTTTTGATTTTTGAGTTTTACATGAAACCTTTAAGCCATCATTTTTAAGCATCCATACCTAAGGCCAATTCAGATGTTGATATCATGTAGTAATTCACAAATGGTGACTGCAGAGGACATCAAGCATGCACTATTCACTAGCCACCTAATCTAAATGTTACAGCATTGAGTGTGAGAGTATGCCATTGGGGTTATCAAACGGGCACCTCCCATCACAAATGATTCATTGAATTAGACCCATGGCACCTCCAGAAGGCTCCACAGTATGTTCTGTTCTGTAGAATAAGGCTGCAGAACAGGATTCTCAAAGGAAACATCACCTTGAACCTCAGCAACACATCACCGTTCCTCACCACAAGACCCAAAGTATACACTCAATCACCACAGCAACAGTTTCTACAGCAGGAAACAGCAGGCTCTGTGCGTCACATATGTAATCATACGTGTATGGAAAGCTAAAATAAAGGTAGAAAATGGTATGATGGTATGACTCATACTTAATAAGGACTTACTCACCTATCTGCCCTTTTCTTTTACATGTCTATCAAGTTTCTCAGATGAAATGAACATTTTTAGAATTTTATTTAATGGATGACGTCTTTCAGAAAGTAACTCAGTACATAGAGTACATGAACTAACTTTCTCCAGTTTTGGTCAAATCTACCTGATTCACATGCAATAGACACACAGAACACCTAAAATTGGGAAGTGGGAAATCAATGAATGTTTGTTTTAGACAGGAATCCTTTCATTTCACTGCACATTCTGTATGTGTATGTGAGGAATAAAGTTCCTGAATCTTGAATCTGCAGTGCAATCTTGCAGTGCAAATTCCAGGGAGTCTGCATATTTTTTTCCACATTACCTGGTTGCAATACCATATTTGCACACTCATAGTTAAATAATATACTCTATATTGTGTAGAATATGTCTGATAATGAAAAAAGGACTTCCAGAATGATTTTTTTTTTTTTTTTTTTGAAGTCAAGGTTTTAATTAGTTTGAGTTAGTTGATGCATTGAATGGGTTTTATTGGGGATTTTATGACAGATATGACTTTACTTTTTTATTTATTTTTTATTTTTTTCAGCAATGCACATATAATTGACATATAATTAGTTAGTATAGTTGACATGACAGACAAACAGTAAAAAAAAAAAAAAAAACATTACATGTCATTCCAATCACTGCTGACGAAGCTCCACAGTGACAGGGAAACAATTTAAAACAATGTAGACAGGAAATATTTCCTGCGATATGGGCAGGAACTGGCAAATTGGACAAAATCAGTGTGGATATCATAATAACCCAAAATGAATGTTTTGTTTTTTAAATGTCACTGATACCATGTAGAAACTACATATATTTTTTTTAAATCTTAGTTTAAATGAATGTTAACATGGTCATTTGTATATTGGGTGAGTTTCATGACCCTGCGGCCCTTGAAGCCAATGAAAAACCCTCAAAAATTCATGGAAGAAGCAAAATTTGAGCCTCAAAATGTTGCATGTGCCTTACTCTTTGTCTATTAAAAACAAAGACAAAACCAGTTCCACCTATCATCACAACAAACATTCAAAACAAAAGTAAGAAATCAGTTTGATCACAGAGAAGAGCAAGTAGGAATGCAACAGTTGAAAAGATAAAATATCTGGGAAACATTTCCTTGTTCCTTTCACAAATACTGCAAACACTCAACGAGTCCTCATTTTACTGTAGCGAGCCTTTCATCGACCATGCTTCCAGAACTGAATGAGAAATGTCTTCTGGTGAGTACACCGTGCTGTCTATGATTGCGAATGTTGCATTATTCTGTATGTATATAACAAATGTGTGACTCCCATTGTGCATTGTCTGTTATCTTAACAGATACAGGTATAGCAATGTCATCAACCAGTTCAGATTCAAGGACAGACAGACATCCTCCAGGTGTGAGAAAGAAAGTCAAAACATAAGGAATCATTCAAATTCTTAGACATGCACATACAGTATATATACACATAAATTGAATGCAATGATATACTTAACTGTCTGTCTACTCTCCCCTTCATTTTCTTTCACATGCACAGATCTGAGACTCATTCTTGTTGGCTCGCAAAGGTATGGAGCCGACTCAGTTGCAAACATAATCTTAGGGGGAGAAACCTTTGAATGGGGAAAAAGGACGGTTCATAGTGTGACATGTGAGGGGCAAGTGGATAGAAAGGTAATCCAGCTGGTGAAAGCTCCTGTCTGGTTGAGGGGTTATCCTCTGTGTGATACAGCAGAAATTGTAAAAGAGGAACTTGTGCTCTGTGTCACCCATTGCTGTCCGGGACCCGATGCTTTCATTCTGATAGTCGAGGTTGACCTGCCATTCACAAGTGCTTGCGCCAGAACAGCAGAGGAGCACCTACAGCTCTACGGAGAGAGTGTGTGGAGCCACACTATTGTGCTCTTCACTTGTGTGGATTGGTTGGGCGGTACAACCATTGAGCAGTACATTGACGGTGAAGGGGATGGCTTGGTGCAGCTCCTCGAGAGATGTGGGAACAGATACTACGTGTTTGACAGGACTAAGGAATATAAAACTCTAAGTCAAGGGCTTCTGAAGGAGATTGAGAATCTGGTAAAGCACAATAATGGCAGACATTTTGAAATTGAAGAGCATGTGCTACAGAAGATTAAAGAAAAGAGGGAAGAACTGAAACATAAAGCAGAAAACAGAAGACAAGAAAACAAAAGAAGTAACAACAAAACGCAGAATGAAGAGGCAGGTTGGTCAAAGTTTTCTTACATTTTCTGACCATATATTCACTCATCTATGAAAAAACACTATTTTACTGGCAGCATATTGTGGAATACTGGTATTGACCTACTCAATCAAGCTTTTCATAATTCTCCCAATATCATTCAGTCTGAATAGTGACCACTTCCTTTCAACCTAAGCAACATTTTGGCAGAATTGGTGTAATCCTTAAACCTTCATGAGTTCAGGAGTCAAAGACAAGGTACCTGGAGCCCTTTAGCCCTTTAGCCTGGACTCAGGAACAGTTAGAAGGGCCCTGTCTGAGGATCTCAGGCTGCACGCAGGCTCATAAGGCATCAAAAGATCAGGGAGAATACGGGGGTCAGGCCATGCAAGGCCTTAAAACAATCAGTAAAACCTTAAAATGAATTCTAAAATGGACAACCAGTGAAGAGAAAACCAAATATGGTCCCATCTTAGTTTTAGTTAAAAGCCTTGCTGTGACATTTTGAAAACATTGGAGTTCTATCTCCTTTTTCTGTTAAGGCAAGCACAATTGCAGTAGTCAAGGCGAGATGAAATAAAAGCATGTATAATCCTCTCTGTATGACTGAAGTTGAAGACCGATCTAACTTTTGCGATATTTCTGATAAACTTTTTTGTATGTTGTTAGGCAAAAATGACTCCTAAGTATGTGTGCCACTCAATAATCAATTGGTCAATAGATAAATCAATTGATAAATCAATAATCAATTAATAAATTAATACATGTTCAAATACATGCATAAATAGATAAAACAATAGACAAATTAATAAACAATTTGATAATCAAAAAATAAATTGATAAATGAAAGCATAAATAGATGAACAAATTGATAAAATATTTAATTTACCATTTGATAAATAAATTGATAATTACATTTGAATATAGTGATTGACAATTACATTTTTAATTGCTCTATTGATGCCTCATCTATTGATCAAATGATTAACAATTGATGACAGCCCCTTTGTGTCACTAAATAATCAATTGATCAATAGATAAATAATTTGACAGATTGATAATCAATTACTCATTCAGTTGATAAATGGGCAAATCAATGGATAAATAGACAAAAGCATAGACAAGTGAATCAACTATTTGATAATCAAAAAATAAATAAATAAATGCAAGTATAAATAGATAAACACATTGAGAAAATAATACATAATCAATCATTTGATGAATACATTGATAATGCAATTGAAAATAAATATTTTCATAATATGATACCAAAGTGATTTGATAATTAAATTTTTAATTGTTTAATTTTAATTATCTATTGATGCTTTATCTCTTGATGGACTGATTATCTACTGAACTACTGTGTCAGGAGGTGGGACCCAAATATTTCCCAGATGTTACAGAAGCTGTCATTGGTCAAAGGTGGTTACAGGAAGGTTACACTTCACACACCGACATATGAACTTGCTCAGTGCTCCTGCATGGTCAGTGTTAAATTTGAGATTAATCCTTCTTGATTTTTCTTGATAAAACGCCAATGGCTGACTTGCCTCGGTTGCTAAGGGAAGCAGCCGACCGAGAGTCGACCATGTACTCCGGTTGTCAGGTGTTATGCCGTGTTTTGTGAAGAGAATTCTTATTTTTATACTAGTACTAACCTTCACTGTTACTCATCAATGATGATATATAGTCACAAAACATTATAGCGTCCAGTGACCACTGGCTTGTGGTTAAACCAATGTTCCACGGTATGCATGCACATCTTGGCATGCATGCAGAACTCGGCATAACACCGACCGACCGACCAATCGACCAACAGAGCGAGCTATAGAGCTGCAGCTGGTCGCAGCTAAAAACCCCAGAAGACTACCCATTTGACCCTCTCTGATACGGCTAGACAGCTTTGACCAATGACAGCTTCTGTAACATCAAATGATTGACAGCAGTTTGGGTCCCACCTCCTGACACAGTGGTTCAATAGATAATCAGTCTATCAATAGATAAAGCATCAATAGATAATACAACAATCGAAAATGTAATTATCAAATCATAATATGAAAACATTTATTTTCAATTGCATTATAAATGTATTCATTAAATGAGGAATTAGCTATTCTTATCTCAATTTGTTTTTCTATTGCGACCTTCCTTTACCGATTCATTTTTTATTATCAAACAGTTGATTCATTTGTCTTTTCAGAGCCTGGGTAGCTCTAGAGCCTGGGTATCTCAGACGGTACAACATCAGACTTTTAATCTGAGGGTCCAGGGTTCAAGTCCCTGTTCAGGCATGCCATTGATGTTTAGTGTGGCATGGTGGCGCCTTGCTGCCTCACAGCAAGAAGGTTCTGGGTTCGATTCCCGCCTTGGGTGCTATTGACTCTGGGGTGCCGAGGTGGGTTATCTCCCAGGCCTTTCTGTGTGGAGTTTGCATGTTCTCCCCGTGCTCACATGGGGTCCTCTTCCACAATAATAAGGACCCCAATTGGAAAAAACATGCAAGAAGAGCGCCATCTCCTGTCCCGTCCCTGACCACGACGAGGATCCAAGACCTCGAGCCGTTGGTCCCCGGGTGCTATAGAGGGCTGCCCACTGCTCCTGGCTGCCCCTGGAGGGGCAGCATCAAGTGGATGGGAAAATGCAGTGAACTAATTTCCGCAGCCACCCTCCCTGCATGCGTGTGTGTGTTTGGCGGCCACCACCGACTGCGTGCTGTGTGTGTGACATAAACAATGTGGATCAATAAAGTGTTCTTCGTTCTTCTTGTTTTATCAATTCATGCATGTATTTGAACATTTATTAATTGATTAATTGATTATTGACTGACACAAACGGGCCCTCACCAAAAATATAGAAAAATTGGAAATAAATTACAAACAAATGTAAAAATGCATCTTTCCCTCACAATCATAACATTTATAAAGAGATATGTGTCCCTCCCACCCATCCCCTTGGAAGTAAATAAACAAACAAACAAAAAAAAAGGAATAAAATTTGCATGACTGCATGCATGCATATGACAAACTGTCACATAGCAATACAAGCCAAGGGTCCTTGCGTTGGCTTATACAAAGACATTAATGGGCACAAGTCTAGAAAATAATCAGATAATACACAAGACTGAATTAATAGATAATATAACAATTAAAATGTAATTATCAATTTATTTATCAAATGGTGAATTAAATATTATTTTCTCAATTTGTTCATCTATTTATACTTTCATTTATCAATTTATTGATAATGATTTGATTATCAAATCAAATTGTTGATTAATTTGTCTATTGTTTTATCTATTTATGCATGTATTTGAACATTTATTAATTCATTAATTGATTGATTATTGATTTATCAATTGATTTATCTATTGACCAATTGATTATTGATTGATTATATGGGCCCCCATAGGCTAAGGGAAGGTTGAATTATTGGACATCCAGTCCATCTGATAAGCAACTATGCAGAATTCACTCTGCAATACCACGAAATGGAGAAAAAGGTCAAGGGGGTTCTGAAGACATCTTCTGCAACAGTAGGGGAAATATCTGATTTCTATTTTTATCTAGAGTGTAGAGTGATAAAATGAGAGTAAAAAGATGGCATATATCTTTACTGGCAGGCAAATTACATTGTCCCAGTCATGATGACTATTTATTATTTTCTTTAGGAACACCCATGTCAGAGTTAACCATCATCTTGCTGGGATGGGTTTTCGCAGAGAAATGTCCTGTGAAGAATGCTATCTTGGGAACCCATGAAGTGGAGGGAAGAACAGAAACATGTTTTAAGGAAACCAGAGTTGTGGGAGAACGACAACAGCGTGTGACTGTTGTGGACACTCCTGGGTGGTGGAAATTCTTCCCTGTCAATTTGGTACCGAGTAGCGTCAAATCTGAGGTCATGAAAGCATTAGGTGGCAAAAAGGGCCAGGCAAAAATTGACCCATCTGCCAAGGATTGCCCTCAAGACCAAGCTTCTTCTTGCCCTGCCTTTCTCCTAATGATCCCTGCTGACACTTCATTTACTAATGAACAGAGGAAGATTATTGAAGACAATATGAAGCCGTTAGGTGAGCAGGTCTGGGAAAACACCATTGTGGTCTTCACTAGAGGGAACTGGCTCAGAAACTATTCCATTGAGAAGCATATCGAGAGTGAAGGGGACGCTCTTGTGTGGCTTGTGGAGAAATGTGGGAACAGGTACTTTGTCTTTGACGATGAGAAAGAAGAGGATGGCGTTGACACTCAGGCTACAGCACTGTTAGACAAGGTTGAAGAAATCCTGAAGAAGAAAACCTCCACAGGTCCAAGCCTTCAGACCTTAAAGAAAGCAGAGGCCGAGGACCACATGAAAGCTGTAGTTAGTGAGGGTGAAGTTGATGAGGATCTAAAAAAGATGGTGGAAGTTCTCTACAGAGTCTGGGGCTGGCGATCATGGGAAACTGAAGAAGTTAGGAGAAGATTTGATAAAAGAGTCATTCAACCTGGAAATCAAAGCATCGAAGAGCCTCTTCAAAGTGAGTTAATGTTTTATCTGTTTCATGTGTAGACTTAACTGCATAAACTGTACCCTCCAGAATTATTAGCACAGCATGGACATGATACTGATCTTTTCAGATATGTCAGGCTTTATATTAAGTTAATGTTTTCTACACCTGTCCTGATGTACTGTAGGTGTAGGTTACACATTATAAACCCTTAATTTTAAACTAAATAAATATATCTCTCTTGACTCTAGTGAGTGGAGATGCTCCAATCCGTCCAAAGACATACCATAACAGAGAAGAAATGGAAAAAGTGCTGAGAGAGCAAACATACGGAAAAAGCTTGGAAGATGTGATGAAGATTGCCTTGCAGATATACTTTCGTAAAGAATGTGGAGCCTTTGGTGAGTGAAGATATCCCATTCTATTCTATTATATCCTGTTATTATACATCAAGTCTTGCTCATAACTAAATAGTTATCTAGTCAAGGCAATCAAAGGGGAACATCACATACTTTTTTTAATTGTCTAAATCATTTCTATCAGTAATGAAAATGTTAAATTTAGAAGTGAGATGACTTGCATCAACAACCATTTTGTAATGCAATGTATCAATTTCTGCGGATATTTTTTATAATTTAAATAAACGTTTTATTCTGTTTTCTTTAGACATTGTGTCAATCATTAGTGAAGAGAATACATTCAAACCTGAATGGAAGCAGCTGTTTGAAAGAGAATGGAGCAGACGAGAGGTGCAATTAATGGAGGATGTCGCCCAGAGATGCGTCAGTTGGAAGGACACTGATGGTAAGCATTTGCACTTGTTGCACATATTCAATATACTCTGCACATCAGTTGTTTCAAACGTGAATTTAGAGGATACCTTGTTATGGATGTGAATGTGTGTAACTGCGCAAATGTGCAACAGGAGGCTGCTGAAAAACTCTTTTAATAAATGTTACTACACAGTCAATTAAATAT
Organism: Gephyroberyx darwinii; assembly: GCA_900660455.1. Classification (NCBI taxonomy): domain Eukaryota; kingdom Metazoa; phylum Chordata; class Actinopteri; order Trachichthyiformes; family Trachichthyidae; genus Gephyroberyx; species Gephyroberyx darwinii. Next base: position 18,805 of record CABFOQ010053260.1, read on the forward strand.
ATTGGAATTTGTTGTAGATGCATTCAGCTCAGATATGTCCGAGCCTGGCCCTAAGAAGATGAAGGTAATGATTGGAAAAGTCTCTGCATGGCTAAAGTCCCTCGAAGTTGTGTCAGGGGCCTCAAAGGTTCCTGGATTTGATCCAGAAGAATGGAACAGTGACCCAGAGGATTACAAGGAAACTATATACTAAAGGATGAAACGATTAATAATAACACAACTTTGAATTTGTTGAAAATGTGTTGAACACCCAGTTCAATTGAAAATGTTGGTGTTGTATGTAAGGGTTACATCACAGTTATATATAGTTCTGGGTGTATATGAAAGGGGGGGGGGTCTTCAGTAGCCTACATTAATTTAAAAATGAAAGATTTATTTTTATTTATACATTAACATTTGTACATTAACCTTTGATTATTGTATGTAATAGGAAATACTTCAATACTTTGATTCTGAATTTTTGAATGGAAGGTTTTTAATTTTACCAATGTGCTACTTCTGTGAGCATATTTCTTGGACAGTTGTTCCTCCACAGATGTGTTTTTGTTTGTTTGTTTTTGTCTTTACTCATAAGTGTAAAACTATTCACTCTATTAGATAAATGCTCTCCAAAAATCTTTTAATCGCATAAGTATTTCACTGTTTGGAAATTGAGTCAAGATTTGTCTTTTCTTGTCTTTCTCTCATATCTCTTATCCCCCAGGCAGTGTCTGTCAACTCTTTGTCCCATCTCTCTTGCTCTCTCTGTAACTCAGTCCTCAAATGACTTTAAAAAAAATAAAATAAACCCTTTTCTCAAAATAGAACACCAACTCTGACTGACTACCCTCTAAACTCGAGCCTGGCTCCCCTGTCTGAAACTATCAGTCTCCTCTGGGGAAACACCTCTACTATATTATTGATGAAGGTCTTCTTTTCTCCAGGACAGATACTGTATCTAGAAACAACACAGTCTCGGAGAAGTTTGTGAAATGAGCACTGAACTCAGATTATGCATTATTGACATGAATTATGTGAAAAGTTTGTTCCTCCACCATGAAAGGTTAGGGTGATGGTTAAAGAAAACTTTCAATGAAAATGAAAATTTCACTCAATAGAAAAACGTCTTGGCATAATTGGACCTGGGTCGTCAAAATTGAAGGCAAATGTATTTGCCCATCCAGCCTGACTTCAACACCCTTACTTTCCACTGCACTATTTCAACGCCAAACCACTGCCTGTTTCTAGTCGCGCCGACTTCATGTATTCCTTTGATGGTGGGAAAATGTATTTCTCTCACTTTTCGGGCGTGTGTTTGCATTAAAACATTGTGCTCATTTTGTAAAATTCCAGGAGACCAGGCTCCTAGGAGCTAGAGAAAACAGAGCACCCATCTATTCACGCGAGGTTTGCCAGCTTTCACTTGAGCTGTCAACTAATGTGGGTCAGAGTTTGAAGTGTTTGAATGTATGATTGCAAATAGTCCCAATGATCCTCCACAAGCAAATAAAGATGAAACTTGTGAAAACATCATGAAAATATGCCTCATGCAGTGATTTAAATCATCTTTCCTCACACACCAACCCTAAACTCTTGCTGGACTTTATAGAGGCTGCTGTTAACAACTCTACTGGAGCTGATACTGTTACAGGCCTATGAACTGCCATCGTAGCGTGAGATGAGCCGACTGTGCACCATTTCTCATGGGGATTCATTTTTGAAAACAACTTATGAATTTTGGCCATAGTACCGGGAATGTGGTGGAGGGGAAACCCACGTGAACGCAGTTTGCCAACCTTTTTATTTAAGCAATAGAAGTGTCCCTCCTTTTTAGACATAAATCTTTTTGATTTAAATTCATAGCACAAGTTACATGAGGATAACAGATTATTACCTTTAAATGAGAAAATGTAAGTGGAGAGAGTGCGGTGTTCTCCCCTCCCTCAGCAGCTACTGTCGAGGTGCCCTTGAGCAAAGGCATTTAAGCCCCATTGTCTCTAGTGGAGTGGCTCACTGGCCAACAGTAGCAGACTGTGGTTATACTGGGCAGCTCCCAGGTGTGTAACTGTATGAAAGTGGAGCACGGCGTCGCTGGAAAAGAGCATGCACGCTCAGTCGACATTCCCAGGTTAAAAATAAATTCAGAGTTCCAGGTGATGAATTATTGATGAGTAATTATCCCACTTGTTCAAAAGTGAGGTTGGGGCCGCAATACGTCTGAAATACTGAAGGAGAGAGGATCTGAACATACAGGGTTGGTGTGTGAGTGTGTGTGTGTGTGTGTGTGTGTGTGTGTGTGTGTGTGTGTGTGTGTGTGTGTGTGTGTGTGTGTGTGTGTGTGTGATGAGAGAGAG
>CABFOQ010053261.1:9889-20444 GCA_900660455.1 Gephyroberyx darwinii
ATAACATGACTTCCTCTTATGCCGTCCTTTCTCAACATTGTTGTTTGGTTGGAACTGTTTCGGTTGTCAGGACTTTCACATTGCTCGCACCTCACTTTGCTTTCCTAATCTGTTAGTGTGTGTGTGTGTGTGTGTGTGTGTGTGTGTGTGTGTATTTGATTATAGCCTAAGGTCTGTAGCCTCTACCTTTCAGAGTCTTTCTGAGATGACAGAGGTCCTTCACTCAGTTGAGAAATGTCCTCACAAGTCCATTCTTGTCATTATTCCTGAAAAAGAAAAGTCAAGGTGCTGTTTACACACAAAATAAAAGCTTTGCCCTATAGGGAGCAACGCCTCTCTCTGTCTTTCCTACATGCACCTCAAATCAAGAAGGAATGCAGGGATTGGGAAACATGTACTGTATGCTGTGCAGTGTGAAACACAGTATGCGTTTCTTGACTAGCTTGTTTCATGTCTGCATTGGAAGAGATTTCAGTTCAACCCACTGCTGTGCAACAACAGCAAGTGAGAGTATTGCTAGTAATAGGTCAGATGGCCTTTGTGCAGATCAAGGAGGGTAAATTCTAACCACAACCTTTCCACCCAGTCCTCCCAGCTCCTGTAGTCAACAACAGCTTTCCCTCCCCTGCTGAGCAGTATGTCATGGAAACAGCTTTAATATTAGACTATGGGACGGAGCCCACAGACAGATTTATGTGGGCTCAGGAAGGAAGCCCATGCCCCGTCATCATCGTGCTGAAATCCCCTGTCGGGCTGCGCTGGCCCGCAGGTGGAATTGGGTGTGTGAAAGTTTTTTTGAACATCCTGGAGGTCTCCTAACAAGGGCCCTGAGATGCTGCTGAAACAAGTTGGCCTCGGGAGAACTACTGCAGGCTCTGGGGAGAAATAAATGGTGTGTTACAACAACAATTAACAGGCAGGAAGGAAAGGGGCTATGGACAAAGAGATGACTGGAGAGGGGGAGTGAAATAATGGGAAGAGGTGCATATAGGTAAGTGAGAAGAAGGATGGGTGACTAGGACTTCAGCTCGTCACTCAGCTCCTTCACAGACGTGAGTCACTGGAAAACCTTGACTCACCAGTCATAGACGAGTGTGACTGACAGCATACTGTGACGGCATGTCTCTCCCTCCGCCCTCTTTGGCACACCAGGTCTCCTCTAGCTACAGTGCCAGGTTATCTGCTTGTCTGGGTCCTCAACAGACTGGGGTGAAAGTGGTCTGTGTCATACCGTTCTATTAAGACTACATTTGTTTTTGTGACTCTTATTGCTAGTTCCTTTCATAGAAGGAAATGTACTTACCCCACATCAGGCAGCTTAGAATGAAAAGAGGCTTATTTGTCTTACAAAAAAGTTGAAAGACGAAGTAAAAATGTCATTATTGAATGATTTTGCAGTGTGTTTACAGTTAGCTTATACATTGACAAATACAAAACACAGTTACCACAACAGTTACATTACAGTCATTTAGCAGACGCTTTTATCCAAAGCGACTTACAGAAGTATTTGACACTATGTGGGGATCAAACCCACAACGCTGAGACTGAGAGTCTCATGCTCTACTGACTGAGCTGTCGGTAGAGCTCATTTGAAATGAAATGGCATGAGGTTATCTCAAATTGAATTTCATAGTGATCGCTGTAGAAATGGAGACATTCAAATAATAAACATCTTAATCTAAATCGCCACATTGTGAAATATTATCGGAATCGCACGTATATTTACTAAAATCAGCTTGTGACAACGTATGTGGTCATGTGAGATAACCTGGCTACAATTAAAATCCCACAACTTTGTTAAGTCTCTATGCAGAAAGAGCTACAACGGGTCGACTTTTTCATGTTGCATTATGACTCACCTGAAGATTTACTTCACTTCTCTGACATGCAAGCCTGTCAGTGATGCATCTTTTTACAGACTGTTCCACCTCCTTGACATCCTCTGCTGCCAAGCTGACGGAAAAGAAAACAAGCAAATTTGAGAGAAACGATGCCAAGGCGCGAGGGTGTGTTTGCCTGATATATGGGAATGAGTCAAGGCGCATGTTGATGCTCTACATCACACAAATACACACACACATACACACACACACACACACACATATACACATACACACACAGTAGTGGCACAAACGTCATCAGAGGTGAAGGTGACGGAAGTGAAGGTGCCAAAGGATATGATCTATCAGCTGCTTAGCTTGTTCCCATGACATGCACAAACAAACTCCTATTTATTTGGCATTATGTTTCTCACACTTGTAAACGGTTGGTTTGAATACCTACCAGGGGTGAACGACCCAGTTCCTATATTAAGAATGAGCGAACTCCCATACCCCTTTATTATCACTTAAATACACCTCTACCAAAATAAAACACTTTTATGCAAACCCCATCTCATATAAAGAACAGAGCAAGCTCTACTTCACTTCTTGCTGATATTCTTTAATATGCAGCTGTATTATCAGATGGCGAGGCGAAGTCTGATTTATTCTGTTGGCTGTAAAGTTAGCATTTCCACCATTTGGTATTTAGTCCATTATACACAGAGGCTTACTAGCTATACTTGTTCCATGAAATAAAATACATCCACTAACATCAACTTTGTACATTTTCAGCATTCATTTATCTTGATTGTTGCTAGCGAATTGCTAATCCTTTGGGAAAGGCTACAGCAGGCGTTAGCTAGCTATTTGGCAGTGTGATTAGCTAACAACTAAACTAACTATTCAATGAAATGCTATGAAAATATTAGTTTGGATGTACAACACAGTCAGAAGATCAAGCTCTGAAAACGTAAAATGTGTGTAGACGAGAGATAAAGCAAGCTATGCATCAGTGCTGTTGTAGTCCGCTTTCCCCAGTGATTAGCATGTTGTTGAATGAAAAAAATCAATATTAAAAATAAAATTCACAAAAATGATATGAGCGGATGTCTTTTGACCCTTCGAACAAAATGTAGTACATTTTGTGTCGGTATTTGGTGGTATTTTTCTAAAAGCCCATTCATATTTTTCATAGGGATTTTAGAATAAACACCAAACGGCAGGGAGGCTAGTCTATGATATATAAAATGATACAACATGACACGCAATGACAACTTCCACTTACAGCCATGTGGCAGTGCTATTCAAGTTGTGTATTTTACAGGACATAGTATTGGCTTGATTAAGGTGGTTATGTTATTTTTGTGTACGACCTAAATTAACTGGAACATTACCTTTAATGTCAACACACACAAGACCTCAGCTGGTTAACTCTTCATCAGTCATCAGTCTTCTGAAATTCCTGGATCCCCTCATGGGTTCTTGGAGGAACATTCAATTTGTGCTTTACTATACAATTTTGTTTTCAGGGGTAAATCCCATAGAATTACATCTATAATTCAATTATATTGTATTATGTATAAGCCCGGAGCATGTTTTAATGTACTGTGTGCATGCAGTGCATGAGAAAGAGAAACTTGGAATGTTGAACACAACAGCCACTAAAATGTCCAATTAAATAATGATGCATTTGCAGTAACATGTCTCATGCACACCCATGCTTACTTTCATGACAACATCATCCAAACTTCTATGGCAGCCCATTCAAGAATATTGTTTTGGAAAGGTCTGTGGATCCACTATACCCTGCTAAACATGGGTAGTCTCAGTTGCACTGTTTAAGATTTGCAAGCAGTAGTACCAGTACCAGGTACCAGTAGTACCAGTAGTGTCTTTGTTGCTTTGGTACGATGTAGCATTAACACCAACGTTTTTTTATTTTCCTATTGGATTTCTATTTTCATTGATACTGCAGATTAATTTTCGTTGGAAACCCCTTGCCCCTGTCATCCATGAAATGCCATTTCATATCTCAAGACAACATATAATCTGTTTCATGGACTGTTTGAATCCACTGACCAGTGTGCATTTTCAGTACTGAACACTAGATGGAGAGGCGGGACAATACAATTCTGCTTTATGTTCATGCAGTATAGAAGGGGCCAAAGATGTAACTCCACATTATAACCAACTGGTGGCAGCACCAGATAAAATTCCTGAATTCCACCCCGTGACAAATAAAAATCACAATTTCTTTCATAATCCATCATAATCTTACTTATGTAGGTGAGTTCAGTACCTAAATTGGTATAAATGAACTGTAGGATTTATTATGAGCATCAGCACACACCTTCTCTGTCCGGTGTAAGAATGCAAAAGAATGTCTCTCATAGAGATTTAACGGCTTAAAATCTCAAGGGCTTATTCTGTGTCCCAATACCATCTGTGGACTAGGCAAAATTATTGCATCCCACTGCACACTCCATTCAGATTACACCACTTTGCTCAGCCTCAGAGTGTTCTGATTTTGTTATCCCCTGTGGTGACAAGTGATGTCATTTCTTTGAATTAAGAATACCTTTTCCCCAAACACACAGACAACTCTCTGGCTTGAATTTCAACTGAAGCTAGAGTAACAAGGAAATATGTTGTCAGGTAACATGAAATCTGAATGCACAAAATGAAAAAGGAGAATATTTTTGTGAGCTCCATGGAAAGTGAAAAACATAGATTTTGTGTTTCGCTTCAAAAATGAATTTGTAATGGTATGACTCTTAATATCACTGTCATTGCAATACATGGTAGGAACAATTAAACACAGAGCAGTTTTCTGCATGTATTAGTGTCTTGCAGATGTTGTCTGTTAAAAATATTTGAGGCTGAAAGAATTATGAGCATGCTGAGTTAGAAATAATATTTTTAAGATAAACACCTCTTAATTTTTTTGAGAAACACAACTTCATTTAAAGGAAACCTTGACTCTTTTTTCTATAATCATGCATCTTACTCTACAGTTCAGAAATCTTGTCACTGAAAGTACAGTAAGGGGAGCGTAGCTGCTCCAGGCTGCTGTGTTTCAATGGGGCAGCCTTGACAGTTAAAAAGAAAAAAGAAAAATCCATATGTACTCGATTTCCTTTTTTCCTTTTCCTTACTGAGACATTACCTGTGTGGTTATATGTAAACTGGAAACCTCTCATTCTCATCCTCTTATCCTTATTATTAGTAGCAGCAGTAGTAGTGGTAGTAGTAGTAGTTGTAGTTGTAAAAGTAGTAGAAATAGTAGCAGTAGTAGTAGTAATAGTAGTTATAGTAGCAACAGTAGAAGTAGCAGTAGAATTAATAGTAGAAGTAGTTGTATGTGGCGGACTGGGGGGAGGAGTGGGTGAGGCGTAGGCTGGATCCAGGGGAGAGTTGAGTCAGTGAACTGATTCTGCTTGGATCCAGCACGGCTGTGGCCAATTAAGGCAGGATTGCAGTCTTAATTGGCTCGCTTTAACACAGGTTAAAAGGGCCCGGCTGCAATCAGCCTTAATTGGCCGCAGCCCTGCTGGATCCAGGGAGAGTCTCAGTGATAGTTCAGCCATCTTTGTGTACCTTGTTTAGTCTTCTCAGCTTTGCTATCAAGTGTTACGCCTAGTTATTAGCAGTGGGTAGGCAGTCAGTAGCCCTAAAATTCCTCCTTTCTCAGCTATGAAACCCAAGCATGTGTGAGGCCTTATCGCCACTGAGGGCCACACTGGTTCTGTCTTGGCTGTTGACATGTTACTGTGTGAATAGAAGGTGTGTATTCAGCTGGTTAGCTGGTTAAAAGCTAAAAAAAGATAAACTCTCTCAGATTCGCTGTTGAAGGCTACAGTGTGTTTAGCTGCAGCTAGCCCATTGCTCCAGGGCTGCCTTGCAGCTTTCCCGTTGAATGTGATTCATGCTTGATTTTATAAGGCTGAACTCAACCAACACCTTCCACAGGGACAGGGAGTAATTGGTTATGAATATAACCCGATTTCCCAGTTGAAGAGAATGAGGACGCAACTTGAATTGATATTTCAAATGCATGGAATGCAAATTTGAAATAAGGAGGTCACATGGTGAGGGCGGGACCTCCACTGATGTACAAACACATATTGCTATTGAGCTGGTAATTGCTGAGCTTCACAAAAGGTCTAATATGGTCTAATTATCATTTCCCATATACATATGTCGTGACCACTTTCAATTGTCCTCAGGGAAATCGGGTTATATTCAGAACCTTTTTCATTTTCAGAGATAGAAATATTTTTTCACCTATAATTGTATTTGACAAGATAGATTAGGTAGTTTCTTTCTGATTTGACACTTTGAAATGGGTTGAAGTGGAGCGGGGGAGAAAAAAGACAGACAAGGTTTCTGAACTTATTCGCCTTTTGGGAACTGGCTGCATTTTTGCATTTCAAATGTACACCACAGGGGTTAGCGGGCGGTGAACATGCCATAATTATGCCATAATGCAATGCCAATCTTCTTCCACAATCAATCTGTTTTCCCTTCCTCTCTCTCCTGCTGATGTCAGAGTGTATAAATAACCTTTTACAGCTGGTCAGTAAATGATACTCAGTCATGTCACCTCAGTTGTGTTGGGCTAGGGGGGTTCTGCTGTGCTGTTCTTGGGTCATGGAGGAGGAGCTGGTGGAAGAGCTGCCTGTAATTATGTACTTCAATAATGGGAAACAATCACTTTATCTTCAGGGACAGATAACAAGAAAACCGGTGGTTAGCCATGGTCCTTCCTCAGTGGAGTCTGGTGGATTGGAAAATCTGAACTGTGCATAGGGTTTCTGCAGCATGTAAACATCTTATGCCTTTCACTTTTAGTTTTCGCTGTGCAAACTCAAACGGCATTATGGGTACATTCGACAAGCAGTATATACTATTACTTCATTTCATGAGATTTCCCTTGTTTTAGCAGTAACCTACATCTCTGTCAAAGAGGGTAGCTGGCATCTGCATCATTTTAATACTTTTTTCCTCTATTTGTGGACAGGACACCGCAGGCAGACAGAAATATTCTGTTTATTGGTTTAGTAATGGCAACAGGGATCCTCAATCACATGGTATCAAAGGTTCATGTAAACAGCTTAACCTGAACTACTCTGTGCATGTAAATGTTAGCTTTGTGATGGACTGGACTGTCCAGGGTGTTTCCTTGCCTTCCACCCAATGTATACTGGGATAGACTCCAGCCCCCTATGACACTGAGAAGGTAAAGAATGAATGACGAATGAATGAATGGATGAATGGATGAATGGATGAATGGATGGATGGATGAATGGATGGATGGATGGATGGATGAATGAATGAATGAATGAATGAATGAATGAATGAATGAATGAGTGAATGAATGAATGAATGAGACCTGAAGAGCATTTGCAGCAACTGCTCAACAGAAGCTGGCAGGAATGTACAACGGCGACACTCTGACTGACAAGATGAAACATCTGCCAATGCACCATGGGTAACTTGCTTGGCTGACACTGAGGTTACAGAGACACAGCTAAGCTGAGGACGGAGAATAGCGGTTCTGGCACTGGGACCAGATGGGCTTCTTGAAGCGGTAAAGTGGAAGAGGCTTGCAACAGTGAAGCCCATCCTAATGCAATTCATGCCACCATTGCTGCCCAGCTACTCCCCACAGGTGTCTCTCACTGCTTATAACTTGATGTGTCTTTGATTTTAACAGTCCCATGACTCCCATCTCTGCTCCTCCATTAAATTCAGGTTATCTTGTTTTGCTGGCACAAGGTGTTGATTTGATTTGAGATGGGAGGGAATGTGTCAGCCTCCTGTTGATATGCAACAGGCAATTACCAGGTGCTGGGAAATTTGATGACATTTCATTATTTTGGCCTTGATACTGAACATTTCTACAATCCAAACACACACATCCAAAATATGTGGCCAGGTTTAGGTCTATTTACTCAGCGGCTGGCTATGTATTTTTTATTTGCAAACACGGCTATTTTGAATCCTCATTCAGTTCCCTTCTATTTCTACAAGAACACTGTCTGCAGCTTGCCCATTGATTACTCTTCAAATTCAGCTCCGAGGACAGTCTGTTCCAATTAAGCCTGCATCATAAGTGCTAGGAGAAAATCAGATAAAAACTCGGTCTGAAAAACATCTAGGGCATCTTTCAAAATGTCGGCTTCCAGACTGGGACGCTGAGAGAGCAGCGTCTCAGATCTCTGTGTTGAGCCCTCTCAGCAAAGGCTCCCTCAACCTCTCCTGCTAAAAGCATAAATTACCTCAAAACACAGCAACATTTGTGCTCTACATGAATTATGTTGCCGGTACGTTGAACAATGCTGAATTGAATGAGAATGAAAATTTGTTCACGCTCAACTGTATTTATACAGGTACTGTGTGCCCCATTGATTGACGTTAGAGAGACATCGTATAATATAGTATGATCTTATAGGAGAGCACACACATTATACATGGAACAATCATACGACAGAAAAACAAACACTGACAATGTATTGTCAACGTAATCTCAAGGTTAAATATTTTAGTTCAGAGGCTCAGAGAAATGTACCACAGTTTCAGTCACTTGTTGTTAAATGGCCTTTTCATGGCACCACATTCAATTTGCTATTTAACAGATAAATATTGCATCTCAGAGAGTTTCCTTTCAGTCTCAGGGGAAAAAAGATGACAACGCCTATAAGTATTGTAAAGTCTGAGAATAAATTCCCTATGACAAGGTGAGGTTCGAACTCTACGCAAAACTATACGAGTTGATGGACCACCGAGACATCATTCCTTCTCCATCTCTGACACTTTGACAGATTCCTACATGTGATTCCTCTGGGGGTTACTTCCCACGTTTCTCCTCATACCTGCCACAACAATGGGGCCCCTGGCACTATTGTTTTTGGCACTACCTCACCTTGGCTTTGCCTTGCGGGGGAGGAGGGACAGCGTTTGGCCTGGAGGCTAGACAAGCTTGGACTTGTGGCCAGAAGGTCTTCGGGTTGACTCCCAAGACCGTCTGGGAAAATATGGGTGTGGAAAGTGAGGAAGCGATTCTGTCCCCTCCCTTGGTGACCACTGTCAAGCTGCCCTTGAGCAAGGCACTTGACCCCAGTCACAACAGTAGAAGGCTGTGTTTGTACCGGGCAGCTTCCAGGTGTGAATGTGAAGTAGGGCGCTGCTAGAAAAGAGCAAGCTCAGCCAACTTTGCTCGGATACATTTAGAAAAACAATGCTGCTTGTCTGCCCTGAGACATCAACGCTCAAGTGCCAGGCTGTTTTGTTTGCGCTCAGTCCACTGGCCTGTGCTCCGTCTATTTGGCTTCGAATTTAATGGCGTACAAAGGAGCTGATGAACTGTTGAGTGGATTTCAAAGCCTGTAATGATTTTTTCAATGGAAATGTGTATTGTCCTGGGTGTCCTGCTGGCTCATTGGCTAACAGACACTGTAGCCTTGCCATCCTAGATTCAGCTCCTGCCTAGGATGCATATCATCCCCACCTTCCATGTGCCTCTCTCAGACCATGCAAAAATAATTTGTATTGTTCCAAAAATATTACTGTTAAATAGTGTAGTGCTATTACTGTTCTCCTGAGCAGGCCTTAATGGAGTCAGTCAGTCTGTTTTTTCTAGCTGATGGTTTGATAATATGATTTATTACTTTTACTTTACAGCACTTAAGACCTTAATTAAATAAGTGCAATGCAACTATTGCTCTGGGAGAAGTGAACATACACACAAAATAGTATGATTTCTCATTTCCTTTGCCTCGGCTTGAGAATATCAATATCATCTCTTACCTTCTAACTGCACCATTAGTCAGGATGTCAGGGAGCAGAGATGGGTAACGTCAACTACACAGCCAATTACCTCACTGTGACACCTCCTGTTTGAGGTGCCATGGATTTTAGGAGTCTTTGTTCTTTTGATGAACTGGAGACTCTAAATTGCTCATTGATATGAGTGTGAGTGTCTGTCTATGTGTTCGCCTTGCGACGGACCAGCAACCTGTCCTGGGTGTTCCCCCCTGTGTTGTGGAAACTTGTCAAAGAAGTCAACCGCCACTGAAAGTTCAGAGTGATCATGTAATTACGTTGCAGCATGGAGAGAAGTCAGCATACGGCATCAAACTGCATTCATTTCTCTGCCCCTCCAAGAGTGAGCGGGGTCTTTAAACCTTTTGCACAAGCCCAAATGGCAGGGTCATTACAGGTCAAACAGACGTCCCTTGGGGAGACACAGCACCAGGTTGCCCTTGGGTCGAGTCACAATAAGACATTCCTTGGTCTCACTGAATCACCGACCCAGACAGCTTACTTCCCCTTGATCTTAACACAGCAGTCATGTATTGTCATGACCCTAAACAGAAATAAGCAAGTCACTTCACTTATTTGTCTTAGCTCTTGTTTATTTGCTTCACTTATTTGTTTAAATAAGAAGTAGGTAGCTAACTTATTGCTCTTTTACCTTAGCACTGGTTCTGCTCTTAGATGTTTGTTTAGGAAGGAAATGCACTTACAATTTCTGGTGACTAGTAGTTCTCTTGCCTACCTATGTTGAATGCAGTTAGTGTAAGTCGCTTTGGATAAAAGCGTCTGCTAAATGATTGTAATGTAATGTAATGAGTCCCCATCTCTCCTGAGGAGCACTTATGTCAGATTTGATTTTAGAGTCAACTTGAACCTTGTCCTCCAGCCTCGTCTCATGACATTGTAATGTAATG
>CABFOQ010053262.1:4707-31721 GCA_900660455.1 Gephyroberyx darwinii
ACAGAGAAGTAGAGAGACAAACACAAGATAAGAGGAAGAAAACAAAAGACAAACACAACAAGGCCTTACCTTGTATAGTCTTCAGAACGCAGAGTGCTGTGGAGGGGCGCTCCCTGCTCTAGAAACGTTTACAGGCTGCAGGTCAAACTGCTGCAGTGGTTAGGCTCATTCAGTCTGTGTGTGTGTTCCTCAAAACACAGCATTTATCATCTGACGACCTGCAGAGGTTCACTGAGCTCCCTGGCCGAGCGTGACTGTCACATCTCAGTGTGATGGATAGGGCTGGATATCGCTGACCTACTTTGTCAATAAAAATACCCCCAAACTACAGGAAGATTCTTAATGTATGAATCCAACATTTTGTTGTTTTCAATACATTTTGATACCTTAAAATCAATGTTGCTACTAAACCTTAGTATGGTACTGATAGGTATTATTCTACAGCACCCAGGCCTTGTGGGTGTCAGTTCTCAGCCAGTGTAAACTAACTGGGAGCCAGTTGCCCCTTTGCAAACCCTCCAGAAGGGAGCGCCCAAGATGTGTAAAAAAGAAATGAAAGCTCATACTTACATCCTATCCTCGCAACTTTTTCCAAAGCTCTGAGATTCATCTTGCTTTAGTCACCAAATGAACTCTACCATATTGGTGGGGTTTAATCAATAGATTAGCTTTAAAAGGGAATTTAACATTACGTCCATGCACTTTGTGTGATGAATTTAGCTTGCGCTGAGGTAAAACTTTTAGTCTCAAATCAGCATTATGAACAGTGACAACTCCTAACCATTTTGGAGATATTGAACTACAGCCATGTGTGAAGGGCTGATATATGAACAGTCTTAGGCTTTAAAAGATATAAAAGGTTTGAATTCATTCCAATTGTCTCCTATCCTTTTATCATTTGAATGAATATCATTGACTAATCTGTGTATGACCGTTAAACTCCACTTGACAGCAACTGAGAATAGCTGTATGGAGGCATTACATCCATAAATTAAATGAATTGCAGCTGCAGTTGCTGCCGGGGATGTTCAAACTATACAATGTTGAGTAGTTTTCTCCAAAAACCTAACTTGAGAGTGACAAGAGCAGGTAAATACATTACCTTGTGTGTGTCCCGGAATTTACTGATCTCTCTGGAAATTAAGTCTCTCTTGTCATCCTCCATCTCCATGGCATTAATATCCTCCTGACACAGAAGAGAATAACACACTAAATACTTAGTGATCACTACAAAGAAGATACCAAACAGGTTACAGCAGAAGAATTAAGTATCACCACTTTGTGCACGCCTAAAAATCACAAGTAAACCATCCCAAACAAACGACTCACAGTATCAGTTATGAATGTGACTGAAATAAACCAAACATCTTCCAGGCAGCCTAAAGGGAGATTCATCCTCAACAATTTAACTGGGGAATAAGAAGATTTTTGAGGTGGGCGTTGTCTAAATTCTTTTGTAAACTGTTTGCCTCCGTCCAACGAACACACTGTTCAGTAATTCGACCATTTCACCTCGCTCACGAGTCTTTTTGTGAGCGAGATACCTTTTTGAGGCCTGCTAATTCACACAACATAGTTTACCTCTTCACACCTGCCTCTGTCATCTTTCCAGTGCCTGTCCATTCAGCTGTCATGAATTATACCAATCAGTGATTCAATTAGTGATTGACACTACTGAGGATTTACACCAGAAAGTAGCATGAACGGCTGGAGAGCAAACTGTGCTCGGTTTCTTCACCTGAATGACTCTAGCCAACAGAACACCTGCCCTGGCCAAGGGAGATGTCTGGGAGTAGTAGGTTACTCTGTCACACAATATGCTAGCAGATAGCCTACCTCCTCTTTTTTCTCCTTCCGCTTCTTGTTGCGAGGGTGACTGTCAGAGTCCTGCGAGGGAGCATTGAGTTCACTGGCATACTCTCGGATAAGGACGTCTATTGCCCCCTTCACAACCTGGTCCCGACGCTGGGTTTCCTCGTCAAGGACCTCTTCCTCATCATCGTCCCCATTCTTTGTCCCACCACTGGCTCCCTATAAGATAAAGACACCAGTTTTGAGAAATATATCAAGAACGGAGCAATGTTCTTCTCATCTGTTACTAAACAGTCAAACAGGATTACACACCCCGTTGGCACTCTTCTTCTTGGCCTTCCACTCGTCCAGCTGGGCTTTGGTCTTGGCATCTACCTTGACCAGTAGCTTCTTGTCACCTAATAGCAACTCATGCAGAAGCCTGAGGGCTCGCAGTGTGGACTCGGGCTCCTTATACTCACAGAAACCGAACGCTTCAAAACGTTAAGAAGAGAAAGACAGAATGGGTATAAAACAGAGGGGTAGATTTTAGCTTGTTGTAACTCTATAATGTAGTAACTGGAGTCTCAGACATGTGCAAACCAACACGCTATCACATAGTATAGATGTGTTGTTTTTACCTTGAAGTTTCCCAGAGGCACCCTGGACCCTCTTCCAGCTTAGAACAATACCACATTTCTACATTGTGAGAGGACAAGAAAGGGGGATTATTTCATTGGGCATATGCAACACACAAGTGAGATTTTAGATAATTTCATCCTCATGTCATGTGCGGTCAACTCACTGCTAGAAGCTGCCTGACCAACATGTCAGACGCCTTTTCAGAGATGTTCCCTACAAACACAGTGGTGGTAGGGCCACTACTGCTGTCCTCTGCTTCCTTGGCTCTGATTGCGCCCAGGTCTTTCTTTGGCGCTATTGGCTTCTGTGCTACAGAGACTGTGGTTGGGACAAGGACCTACAACAGGGGAGGAAACAGGGAGAGCAAATAAAACACACCTACCAAATCACACCATCACTGCAATAACATTCTACACTGGAGACCTTTAAGTGGTGCTCTAGTCCTGAGAAAGCAACTGTAGAATGAACAAATGATCAATGAAATGTTGCCTAGAATCAGCTGCACACTTGTCAACAGAAGAGAATTGGACTCTAATGTAAAAGGTAAATGTATTTTGATCAAGAATAGCACATCATAAAGAACAGCCGATTCTTCAACTGGCACGCAGTAGGCACACGTTTCTAACTCACTGTTGGTGTGGGGGTCATTATACCCATGTGAACCGGGATCATAGGGGTACCTGAAAGTGGAAACAAAACATACGACTCAAACAAACAATCACTTTTTTTTTTACCCTGCAAGTAAAAGTAGTGATATGCTTAGACATCCTTTTCAGTAGTTTGTAGACCCTTTGTCCATTGGGTGCAGATCCATTGGGTGGTAGAATGTATCCATAATCCACTTATCTCTACAGGTGTATTAATGCATTACCTTACTCATGCACAGTGTGTCAGATAATTTTCAGCGACATTCACATTCATCACCCAGTCTTTCTTACCCACATATATAAAATCAAAAAGTGAGTGCCCTGGCCACAGTCTTGACAGAAATAAAGGCATTGTTTCTGCAGCAATACCTCACTCTCACCTGTCTGGTCTGTACTGACATGCCAGGGCACAGAAACTTGTGGCACTGGGTGATGAAAGCGTTGCCTTTACATTTTAAGAAAGGGTCCAGTAGCTGTTTTTAAGAAACACTGTCCTTAGCTATACAGGATTTGACCACTCGGGTATTTAGTACCTGGTGGGACCGCCGGGGGAAAGCCTGCATACTGGGGAGGTGGAATCCTCGGGGGTAACTGCGGGATGCCAATCTGTTGGCGGTTGAGATGAGGAGGGTAGGACATCCTGAGGAATGCAGTGACCTGCAGAAGACAGAGGATGGTCAAGAGAGGACCAAATGAAAACTGTTGACGTTACTTATGGTTGGGTCGGGTGATACACAACAGACTCATCACACTGAGTCGGTCGTTATTTAACCCTTGATAGCAAAACTGCTAACTTTGCAAGCTAGTCCGGTGGTATGCCTGCCTAGTCAAAAAGTCAAACCATCTACCACGTTAACGTTAGCTAACTTAGCTACCGCTAGCGACTGCGTTACCTGGCTACTCTATGGCCTTGCTAGTTAACGTTAGCTAGAGCTGCCATATATAATTTTACTCACCTGTAGTCAGGTGTTAAGTATAGCCGGTGGCAAATATTCTTATGCGCTATCCAAATATAGGCCCATGAAGTACAGTAAAGAGAAAAACTTGAAAGTTAGCGCTATATCAGTCCCCGGTGCGTTAGCAGAGAACGTGTAGCCACCAACAACTGGAACCTATTCTTTTCGAAATGCATCATGGGATATTACTGTTTGGCGTATTCACCATTTTTGAACACTTGGGGGCGCCAGAGCTCAGTGGAGGAGTTCTCTTGTAAGAGATCCAAAAAAAAAAAAAAAACACTTCCTGCGGGTATCAACGTGGCCGTGATTTATAAACCGGGTATTTCTAAAATTCTAAATTCTGATTGGCTGAATCAAGTTCGAAACCGTTGTAAAATACCCGATAAACGTAAATCGCCATTCATACCGGTAATGTGTCGTGTAGCAACCACTTTGTGTCGCTAAGAAACATGTTTTGCTTAACGGAAAAATACCATGCAAATATTGTTGAAAATGATATGCCTATACATGCCTTCTTTCTGTAGTGTCTTACAGCAGTTGTATAAAAATCCTTGAGTAGTACAAATACTTTGAAAATGTTGCCCTAAATGATGAGTAAAAACAACGATGCATTAGTTACAACACAGGGTTTAAAACGGGCCCGGGGATTAGACACCACCAATAATATGCTTTGTACATCCACGGCGGACTAAAACTGGATGTTTTCACGCCTCTCGTGAAATCAGATATGTTTTAGTCAGAAATTCTGGGCACGTGTTTACAGAAAACCAGGTCAACTCCACGGGTAAACATGCCTGCCAATCCTCATTCCGCTGCGTCGGTGGAAATTTATGTTGGCTACTCGGGCCAAATTACAGGAGCGCTTCATAATAAACATTTCAATGAAGTAGTTGACCTAAGTCCGTTCACAAGACACGCCCTCAGTACGAACCCACTTGAAAGGCCGTTTTCCATTGGCTAACCCGAAGGTGTGTCATTAAACTTATGCAAGACCCTAAATATGGAATGCGTGTATCATTGGGTTTATAATACTTTAGAGATGAGCGACATCACTGAAAATATCTCAAATGACTTCTAAATGAGAGTTGTAGAGTTTCTGTGGATACATCTGAGAGTGATGAACCTGCTTTTCACCACCTCATGAATATTGAAGTAGCTTTAGGCGCCATAAGAACAGCCCCTTCAATGAACCAGGCGACAGTCAGCATCAGTGCAACCCCGCAGTCAGCATCAGTGTAACATCCGGGACGGCTTTCATCAGACTTTCTGGTCGGCGTTGGTGACCATTTGTTTTGGGCTACACTGACAGTGAATTGCCACAAAAATGGCTTTGAGAGGACCGTTACTTCGTCTTCTAAGAGCTCAGCTCAGCCACACCTGCCAACAAAGCAGAGCACAGTCTGTGGCTATTCTTGGTGCCCCTTTTTCCAAAGGACAGGTAAGACAAATAACTAACAGCCTATTGAAAACCTGACTAGTCATTTGAATGGGCAGCGATCCTTTTTTTTTATTTTTATTTTTTTTTAGCAGTGGTGGTTGTAAATATTCTAACATGCTAACGCGTCGGCTAAAGACAATAATGATAGAGCCTAACTCGTTTCTCCTCATCTCTAACAGAAAAGAAGAGGCGTGGAGCATGGTCCTAAAGTCATCAGAGATGCGGGTCTGATCGAGAGACTTTCAAATTTAGGTAGGTGAAGCAAAGAAACGGGAAGCCGGTGTGACAATGTGTTATGTAACAATGAATGGAAGTAGCCTACAGGTTCGCCGGGGTAGCGTAAGACAGGCTGATCCTTCCTCTTGATACCTCCGGTTTTATGCAACCCGTTGGACCATTAAGAGGACTTACGGCTATACAGAACAAAATGAACACTGCTATAGTTTAGGTTGTACATTTATTATTTATGTCCGGTAAAGATCCTTTCCGATCCGTACCAAATCATAGGCTATAATAAACAGTTAAGAAACGTATAATACATTTTAGACGGATACTTCACATATATAGCAGGACTATTATAGTCATACCATAGTAGATGAAAAAATGCGAAGTCATTTTAAGAGTATTGTCGTGATTCATTTTCGTGAAGGGAATCACATGTCTGTTTGGTGGTTCATTGTGGAGCCACATGCTCGGAAGGGAGAAGGGACACGATGTCTGATTATTTCCATCCTCTGTCGTCATTGTTGAGTCACGCCGTAAAAAAGCCCTTTATTGCATAGGGGAACGCCTGCCATTGAAGGGAGCCTTGAGTAGCCTTGAATAGCCGCCTTGCCTTAAAAGAAAGATGACACCCTGTCTTTATTTGCATTAACTCACCAAATGGTTACTGGATGAATGGGAATGGGAAATTCCACTCCTAACCAACAAAGGAGCTTTACACTGTGGAGCACCGAGAGAGAAAACCCTGTTAGTAATCCTACGAACTTTTAGAAGAATACTATACAGTCACAGCGAAACTGTAAATCACCATAGGAATATTATAGTGATGCTATAGATTTAAAAATACCACGAAATACGATAAAGTCACCATAAACTCATTATCGAGTGCCACAGACTCACTATGGGGACTTTATAGGAGACAAAAATAACAAAATACGATAAGGTCACTATGAAGACACATTTCAAGTCCCTATAGGAATAGTATAGTGATGCCATAGGAGATACACAAATTATAAAATGGGATACGGTGGTATATATTATAGGCCAAATGATGCTACATGATGCTACAGCATTGTGCACGTTTTCTTAAAATGGAGTGGGAAATCACCACTGCTTCCTGTGAAGCCCGTAAAATAGACTCCAATAGAGTTCACAGAGCGTGCAAGTCATTTTTGCAAGGTAATCCTAGCGTGTCTGGCCCGCCATCAGCTGGACAAGAGATAAACATCGGCTGTTGCGTAACACCCGCCCCACCCTTTCCCCCCACAGACCCCCCACAGACCTGCCTCAGATCTATATCTAGACTTTCCTGCAACTGACATACACACACAACAGTGCAAACAAATATGAATCTATCAGAATATGTTTAGAGATATGTTTCAAAATATACAATAAATGGACCAAAAATGTGTGTGTACATGCAGACGACATTCATTCAAAATATGACATATATATTAGATATACATGTAGATATATATTCTCATCACTAGAGAATAAAATATATTTCCAGTGTTCAAAATCTATTTTTATTGAATGTCATCTGCAGTTTTTTTGTATATTATGAAACTTTAAGTACAATAGTGTATTTTTGAAGTATGGGACAGACTCCATTATGTGTTTTTGCTTGTTTCTTGTATTTGATTTGCAATGTGACGTTTTTCATCTCATCTGCACAAATTTGTATTTTCCTCCTCTCTTTCTGTGACTTTATCATTGTGTTTTATTACTGAGCTTTTATCGCTCTACTTCTGCACTTTATTACTGTGCTAATGAACTAAAATAAAAAAGATCCATAGGCACCCTTTGTGTAAAAAAAAAAAAAAAAGAAAGTTGCCTGATGTTTATTGATTTTGATTGATTGATTTGTCAGAAATACAATTGATCATATCATGTAAAATTGTACTTTTTCTCAGCTGATTTAAAGTCTTAAGATAACAAATAACTTAATAACTTAATAATAATAATGATAAATAGTAATATTTGCTTTCATGTAAGAAATCATTTCACAGGGGTAACGTTAGGTGACAAGTCATAAATTGTAGATGTCTCACTTTCAGAAAAGTCCATAATCAGCTGAAGTTGGAAGCAATGAGTTGGCTACAAGTCCTGATAGCCTGATAGCCTGATGTCAATTTGGTACCAGTGGAAAAAGATATTCAATATCAGGATTCACAGCTGCCATGTCACCACCACCTGAGCACAACGGAGGAAACCAAACCCCTGACCGAACTGAACACCATGTGGTCTTAACACATGGGAATCTGTACCCCTCTTTAAGCTTGGGGCCAATTTGCCATAGAAAGGACTTTGTTTTTCATCATATCCAAACAATTTAAATGAAAAACATCCATACATGACAATCCAATTTTAATTTGGGTTTTAACCACTAAAAAGTACTTGGAAAGGAACAGAACACTTTTTGAATTGTCCTGCAACCCCTGCTCACGTTTGCAAGACAAGGGCTATTCCTGTCCCATCTATGAATGGCAGTGAGGGGACACATTGGTTCCCCAGAGATCAGCAGAGTAATGCTACACCCACATCAAGGCTCATGTTGCCAGAGGAACCCTAACGTGATGGATCACATCACTTGTTTACTTCGTGGTCCGTGTCCTACACTAAGTGGAAATTTTTCAGTCGTTATCCATTTAGCACAGGGTGACCTGCACGGACTACAACCTGAGCAGAAGTGGGAAATGGGGCGAATGGAAAGTGCGCAATCACCAATTTTCCAGTTTAATGACTCAGCCTCATCAGTCGGGGGGTGGGGTGTGATCCAGGTTGTTCAGTCCGTAGAAGGTAGAGTCAAATCAGGTTTAGTTGCGTAGCCGTCCTACCACCTGCTCCCTTGACCCGGTCCCCTCCCCTCTCCTTCAGTCTACTGCACCTGACCTCCTTCCCTTCCTGACCCACCTCATCAACACATCTCTGGTGTCTGGATGCTTTCCCTCTGCTTTCACCCCCCTTCTGAAGAAACCAACACCGCTCTGAGATCAAGAACTACAGACCGATTTCCCTTCTACCTTTCCTATCCAAAACTCTTGAACGTGCTGTCTTCAATCAACTGTCCTTGTACCTCTGCCAGAACAACCTCTTGGATCCTCACCAGTCCGGGTTCAAGGTGGGAGAGGGTCTGTGTCAGAACCACGCAGGCTCACTACTGGGGTTCCGCAAGGCTCGGTTCTGGGTCCTCTTCTTTTTTCCATCTACACAACATCTCTTGGTTCTGTTATCATCTCCCATGACTTTTTCTACCACTGCTATGCCAATGACACCCAGCTGATCCTGTCATTTGCCCCCTCTGACACACAAGTGGAGGCACGCATTGCTGCGTGCCTGGCAGACATCTCAGGGGGGATGTCGATGCACCACCTGAAGCTCAACCTGGACAAGACTGAGCTGGTGTTCCTCGCGGGGAAGGGCTTTCTGCACCAAGACCTGGCCATCACCATTGATAATGCTGTGGTGACGTCAACTCGGACTGCGAGGAATCAGGGTGTGACCCTGGACGGCAAACATTGCATCAGTGACACGCTCCTGCAGATTCCTCCTCTCCTCTGCTGGTGCTCCGGCATCTGCCATCAGACCTCTGGAGCTTGTTCAGAAAGCTGCAGCTCATCTGGTGTTCAACCGCCCCAAGTTTTCCTATATAACTACCCTTCTCTGTTCTCTACACTGGCTCCCTGTAGCAGCTCACATCCAGTTCAAGACCCTGGTGCTAGCCTATAGGGCAGTGAAAGGAACAGCTCCTTCTTACCTCCAGGTTATGGTTAAGCCTTACACCCCCGCCCGACCACTTCACTCTGCTGCCTCGAGGCGACAGAGGCCCCTGCGGTCGATCTGCACGGTCATGGCTCTTCTCTGTCCTGGCCCCACAGTGGTGGAATGAACTCCCCGCTGATATCAGGACAGCAGAGTCACTGCCCATCTTTCACCGCAGGCTGAAAACCCACATCTTCAAGAAACACTACCCTGACCCTTCCTCTTCAAGAAACACTACCCTGACCCTTCCTCTTAGCACTTGCCTATTTGTCTTCAATTATTGTCTTAGCTCTTGTTTATTTGATTTACTTATTTGTCTCATTTGTTTATTTAAATAGTAAGTTTGTACTTTTACTTTAGCGCTGGTTATGTTCTTAGATGCTTGTTTAGGAAGGAAATGCACTTACTATTTCTGGTGACTAGTAGTTCTCTACCTACCTATGTTGAATGCACTTATTGTAAGTCGCTTTGGATAAAAGTGTCTGCTAAATGACAGTAATGTAATAGCCCTTAATCTTAGTTACAGTCTCAAAAGGCTTCACAGCGGCCAGATTATGAAAAGAGTAAATGACACATGACATCCCCCAACCTCTCCTGTTGAAGGGTCCTTGAGCAAAACACTGAACCCCTACCTGTGCACTCACTGTAATCCGCATTGAACGAGGGTCTCAGCTAAATGCCTAAAAAGTGTAAAACGTGAAGCGCCTGAATTCATGTCGGTTTTCTGTTGTTTCTCAGAGTACCCCGTCCACGACTTTGGTGACCTCAACTTCCACCACCTTGAGAAGGATGAACCCTTCATGCATGTGCCCTTCCCTCGCACAGTCGGTACAGCCAATAAACTGCTGTCCGGTGCCGTGAGCCGCGCTGTCGGTGCTGGACACACCCTCGTCATGCTGGGTGGTGATCACAGGTAACTATTGCAAAAGAGAGTTGGAGAGTACCGCACGTAACAGTTGCACAACACCACCACGCCTGAATTGATGCAATGCAATTGACACGGTTCCTCCTATGTTTTCATGCTTGCCATGAAAATGAGTTCAAGTTCAAGAGTTTTATTGACAAGTTTAGGACAAGTACAAGCACATTGGAATTCTTACTCCTGGTCAATCCGCCAGCAGACATTATACAACTTGAAATAACACACTGAATAAAAAACAACCCTGTAGGAATAAACACGGCTTCTGAACTGAAATGAATGGCATATATTAATAAGACTGATCTGCTCCCACCATAGCCTGGCTATGGGATCAGTGGAAGGCCACAGCCAGCAGTGTCCTGACCTGTGTCTCATCTGGGTGGATGCTCATGCCGATGTGAACACGCCCACGACTTCACCCTCAGGGAACCTCCATGGCCAGCCTGTGGCATTCATGCTCAAAGAGCTGCAAGACAAGGTAAGGGGAGTACAGTTATAAGATATCAGTAGAGCTTGCCTCGGGTCGCTTGTTCTCAGGTTTACCTAATGCCTTAGCACACACATTAGATAAGACGTTGGGAAACTTTGAGTCTAGACGAGCGCCATTTACACTAAACATGCTGTTGATGTGTAAACTTGTGATTTAAGCGGTCATTTTGCCAGCCTATGCTCCTCATGTAGGGCATTCCTACGCCCCGGGGCCTGGACAGCCTGGATACTCCAAGTCTTTCCCTCTGTCGAGATACTTACATTCTTTATTTAAAACCACCACAGATGCCAGACATCCCAGGCTTCTCCTGGATGAAGCCGTTCCTCTCCTCCAGGGACCTGGTGTACATCGGACTGCGGGATGTCGACCCCGGCGAGTAGTGAGTAAAAAATCTAATTTTACATCTTTTACCTTGCAAGTGGTTTTTGTTTTCTCACCATGGAAGTGAGAAGTCGTTGATGTTGATTCATTTTGTTCGGTACAGCTACATCCTCAAGAACCTGGGCATCCAGTACTTCACCATGAGGGACATTGACAGGCTTGGCATCCAAAGGGTCATGGAAGTTACTTTTGACCATCTTCTGGCAAGGTATATTTACCTGTGGCTTTGATAAGAAAAGACACATATGTAGCTTTTAGTGTCTTTTCACTTTGTCTGGTATTGTAGGTGTAATCACACGTGTGAGTTTAAGGTCCATGTTCATGTTCTCACCCACTTGAACAGAAAACAGCGACCAATCCACTTGAGCTTTGACATCGACGCTTTCGACCCGTCTCTGGCTTCCGCCACCGGAACACCAGTGAACGGAGGTCTGACCTACAGGGAGGGAATCTACATCACAGAGGAAATCCATAACACAGGTATGGATGACAGGACAAACGGCAGCAACAACCATTTTTAGATACTTTTTGTTTCTAAAAAAAGAAAACATGCCCTGAAATTCCAGACTACTAATTCGTAATCACATGTAATGTGGGAGAATGTAAGATCCATCCACAGATACTTTTACACTGTTAGGTATCTGGGATGATGCATTCCAGGAGTTATTTTGTGATGACGTGTACCTCAACCTGCCCGTGTACCTTTCCTGCGTTCCCCAGAATGAAACCCAGAGAACGGGCCTGAACTTGTTGCACTGGGTTACAGCTGCAGGTTATACGTGTTGGTAGAGAGAGCAATAGTGGGGTGGGGTGGGGAGTTTTTCCAGTCGAGAAAAACCCATGTCTTGTGGCTGCATTGCATTCTGGTCTATTGAGGCACTTCTACCTCTTCTACGATGGATTACTCCCAAAACCTGACATTGATGTTTTAGATCCATGAAATATTTCTCCTTTTAAGCTCCATTGTAGCTGCACTGGTAATACTTCACATACTGTTTTTAACACTTAAATGTTTTACGGTGGAGTTCTCCTTTAAGAGGTTGAGGAGGCAGGCCTGGACCTAGGACCTCTTATTGTGAGATCCTTGTATCTAACATTTGATTGCGTTGATGTGCAGGCCTGCTGTCTGTTATGGACCTGGTGGAAGTAAACCCCGTCGTGGGGGCCAACCGCGAAGCCGTGGAGGCCACTGCCGCTCTAGCGGTCGACGTCATCGCGTCGTCTTTGGGACAGACGAGAGAAGGCGCTCATGTGCCCATCCATGAGATTCCCTCTACGAAGAAAGACACAGAGCAGCTCTGCCTCTAAGAACAGCTGCCAGACTCTACAGACTTTATGGACATCATCCCTGAGCATTCCACAACTTTGAAGACAAGACCGCAAAGACTGAATCGTAGCTGGAGTTGTGATGTTTTTTCTCATCTTTTTGTGTTGTACAATTTTATGTTAAACTGTGAAAAATTTAATTATTTCTCAATTCATGAAAACCTGCTTAAGGAGTTTACAGATGAGGTAAAAAGGTTTTATTGCCGTCACGGAGACAAAAGATTTTGTGACACGATATGAAAAACCTGCGTCAATATAACTGTTGATGGGGATACAACCCATTTAAAAGCAATACTAAGTTTAATTCAATGTCATTACTATACGTTATGACTTACTGCTGCCGCACATTAACTGTGCATGTGCTTGGCTTACAAGAAAATGATCCCGCCTCAGGGTATGATGAATTCATTGTTTGACAAAATGTGTCCAGTCTTGCTTTGACAAAAATCAAAACTTGATGTGGCTGTGCCAGTTAAACTGTAGGAATAGTGTGTGGTTTGCACTTTTGGACCAGTTCTGGTTACTGTATTTTCTCTAGTTTCCTTTTGTATATTGACAATGGAACCTATGTGTATGTATTTACTAACTATATATGATTATTTACTGATTACACCAGTATTAATTAGCTGTTTATACCCAGTTTATATCGGTTGGCCTCTTGTGCAATAGCTCTAACTGAAATGCTGGCAGAAAAACAACTCTTGTATAGTTCAGCTTGGGATGATCTCATCCAGTTGGCTTTGATGTGACCGCTGAATAACTTATGAAATAAAGAGTTGATATTTTGGTCTTCACCTTTCTTGTTCATGTGTAAAACAGCTCCACCTTTCTTTCTCAGTTGGTTACATTATTAAAGTATAACTGAAGAGTTTCAATCCTGAATGAGAAAAGCACCGGTTTGAAAAACGTGTGGTATCTACTTGGAGAAAATGATGGCTGGTGTTTGGATTTTTATTTAAACTATAAGCAAGTCTTATGCTAACAAAATAGCAACATTTTAAACTGTATTATCAGTTGTATTTATAAAATGTTGAATAATTTACATCAGGTAACATTTTTTTCCAAAATGGATACAAAGCATTTTAGTATGCAAATAAGGATTCATTCTTTCGCATCCCTTCCATTATATTACACAATTCCTTTATTTTTATAAGGATGACAGCACATCTTACTGTAAAGCTTCCTAATCCGCCACACCTGCTCCTGACAAGTCAGTGACCAAACATGTTTTTGTCACACCAGCAGGGCGTGATTTCCATGCCAGAGAAAAACAAACACCAGTGACCAGTGACCGGTGTGCCAGAGTATGCGGGAACACAAATAACCTTACGACCGATTATTGAGAATGAATTCCATTGTAACAGATGCTGTTTACCCAGAATTAACACGGCCTTATCTGGGGCTTTAAACTGGGCTCCACGGTGGATGGTTGTTTTTTTTCAACTTTGTCCTGTTTACCTGCCTTTCCTGGATATATCAGGTACAATTCAAGCAGAAGTCCAACAATATCTTTAATACCGTACAGACTGTAAAAGAAGAAATGCTGAAGTCTATTTCTAACAGTCATTTTTGTATTATACAGTGATTAGGTAATATATTAACTGTGAAATATATTGCATCTGTCTTAAGAGTTCCCACACATTTTTCACAATCATACCTCTTTGACTGGCAGATTTGGGATTCAGGTCTCAGTGCTCAGAATTGGCTCACATATAATAAAAGATGAAAAATGTGTTCAATGCAGCTATTTGGAACCTGGGCAAGAAGACACTACAAAAGCAGACTGTAGTGATGCCATTTCAACACATAGTTTAGTACTATAACCATAACAGCGCAATATAATTGTGTTGAAAGCTAATGTTACAAACAGAACTTGCTTCACAATCGCTAACCCAAATGTGAGAAATCATAAACTTGCCCAACTGGTTAAGTCAAAGTATGTCACAAACATGCACTTCCCCCTGTATATACATGGAATCTGCTCTGAAATCTGTAGCAGCCAGTGCACAAGTCCAGAAACCTCCATCACCCTACAGGGCATCATCTCAGAGGCAGAGGGATGGCAATAAAAGTCTGATAAAACAGTGCAATTCTCAATTTCAATGAATTTACGGTTCTTAATACAGCATCTGTGTGTTTGGTCCACAAACAGGTTCAGTAACTTGTCATGTCAAATGAACTTCTTCTGCCCGTGGAGCAGAAAGCCCTCACAGGGAAGGTCTGCTTTAAGGCTGTACCATCTTACCGTCCTCCTGTGCACTCCCAGTCTGAACAAAGACTGCGAACAATGCGGGAGGACGGCGTTATTGCAACCGGATAGTCAGTGAAGAAGATGGGGAAAGTGGGGCTTTGCCTGGTTGCGTGGCTCACGTTGCTTCCAGGTGTAGGCTGCTCATTTTCGGAAAAACTTCAGGTAGATCACAGCAGCCAATATGGCCAACTCCATTATAATGATGATGGCTAGCAGCAACTTGTTCGTCATCAGCCTACAAAACAGGAGAGAAAAACGTTAACAGTAAGAACAAGCTGAATTCACGTTAGGGTCAGAATCACTTTACCAAGTGAGCTGGTCATATCCCAAAATAAGACCCATCTGGGCAAGCTCCCTAGACATGATCCTGCTCTTTACACAGTGAGACATTTATCATTTGACATAACATATTGATTTTAACTTATTTTATTTCAAGCTAAATTACAAGCTCCTGTGCTGTTGATACATAACAGCTAACGCAGGAATACAAGCACAGGGACAACAGGACGTCAGATTAAGACATACAGTTGAATACATACAGTAGAATATAAATGAAACTCTACAAACTCATTCAGTCACTGCGTGCATCAGAAAAAATGAACTTAGAAGATAAAACTGAATGAAAGAGTAGAAACCTACTCAGAGGTAGCACTTACCGACGTGACATGGCACGGAGGATCTTACGGCTTCGGCTAAGGTTCTCTCCAGTGTTGACCAACTGTCAGGTAATGAAAGACAGAGAACGACATGACAAAACTGTGCAGTCTCTTTATTTCTTTAATCTGAACCAGCCATGAGATTGACCGGATGCAATCCCAACCAATTCTAGTCATATTGACCCAAACCTGACCTGTACCAAAGCTTTCCCCCAAACTGCTCAGTCATTTGTCAGAAATTCATACATCTTTTTAGAAATAATTGACCCAAGTGACCAAAGTATCTAAAAAAAATGTTCCCCGAATCCATTCAGGTTGATCAAGCACCAACAACCTCATCCTATATAGTAATCACTCACTCTGTTTCTGGTGCGGTCTAACTGTTCCCTCTGCCCTCCCAGCTCCTCGATGATGTCCGTACCGATGTGGTCCGTCTCGGCGGCGATGCGTTGGCTTCGCTCGATGCTCTGGGAGGAGTTTTTAAGAGACTCCGTGCCCTGGAGTAGCAAAGCTCTCTGGGACTGCATGTGTGTCTGCATAAGATGGCAAAAAATTACAAATAAGAAGCATGAAAAAGTGTTTGGTACCCTTTTTGGGTGTTTACAGTTAAAGGAAAAATCCACCCTCTGAAACACCGTTAGGTATTGTTAATCTGTGATGTTCAATGTGTTCCAAGAGTTATGTTGTGATGAACTGTTGTCAACCTGCCTCGTCTACTGCCATTTCAGTTTGTGATTTCCTACATTTCATGTACTTTACTTTACCTTTGACAGCCCCCCCAGATATATCCGATATTTGATAAAAGCACAGTAACGTTTTGTATATTGGTAAATAATGTCAATTCAATGGTTAAACACTCAACAGCCCCACACTCACACTGTGTTGATTTTGAGATGAATACAGGCCTCCTTCCACTGGTCGGGCTGAGGAGCCAAAGCCTGGGTCAGAGCTTTTAATCTCCCTCTGCAGCTTTCCCAAGTCCCGGTGGTACAGGCCCAGCTTGGTGCTCATAGCGTTTCGGAAGGTGGAAGGGGCAACACGCAACTCTTGTTCCATCCCTTGTAACTGCAGATGGACAAGAAAATTTCAATTATACAACAATGCAGTGCCACTGAGATGGCTGTGTATGTAAGAAGCAACAGGTTACTACTGCCATTCCCACCCAGAGTACACTGACCCACTAACCATCATCATCCAAGAGCTGAGTGGGTCCCACCCGAGGAAACAAGGGCAATGAAAGCAGAGGACCTCAAATCTCATCGCCCATGCCTAGGTAACCCCCCCCACCAAACACAATCAAGGGAGCAGCTCACCACTTCTTCAGCTTCTCCCTGCCTTTCATCGAAGACTCTAACCAACCTCTTCCTCTCCTCTGCGGATGTGAGAGTAAAAGTGTTAGTTACTAGACAGAAAACGTTTCAGCTAGTTACTCACTCAGTTACTTAGCTAGCTAGCTATCTAACGTTAGCTGCTATTACTACTCCTCGGTAAGATAAACTGTTTAACGTTACCTCCATGGCATTTCAGAGCCCGTTCTGGTATTAGCTTGAGCTCTTCATACAGTGACTTGTAGATTTCGTGCAACTTCTCAAATTCTTCTGACGACATTTTGCATTGACTTGATCTTAACAGTTGATTCTTAATTACAATAACTGATGTAAGTTAAGCTAGCAGCTATGCTTTGTTGATAATCAACTCCTCGGGACTCTTCCGGGTCCTTGATCAGGTCACGTGTTGAGTGCCTGGAACTCGGTATCAAAAATAAATACGTTTTAATCATATAAATCCACAATATATGTTATGAAATTCCGTCTACGAATATAATTGATCAAAATAAAAAAAAACATATTGGTGAAAAATCGTTTACGGACCTCGGTCGTGACCATTTTATACAGGCACTACGTAGACGGCTTTCATTAGTGCATTCTGGAGAATGTAGGTTTCTATATGCTAAAAAAAAATCCATTTTATAGTAACATTTGCGCTATTCCAAACGTCAAATGTATTAACGTACCAACAATATGAATCAATCTGACCCCTTAACATTTATGTAATCGAGATTGCCTGGGAAAATATGCCTATTCCTTGCCCAGTTATAATTAATTCAATTCAGTTATCCAATATTAGTAAACTATTATTATTATTTAAATGTTAAAACGACACATTTATTGATAAATAAAAACAGATCGCAACCATAAATTAACGGATTCTTAATGTGAAATGTGAAAGCACATCAACAGCAGCCAGTACTTCACTAGCCTGGCATCAAAAACTACAATCCCATGATTCAGAGGAGTATCACTGACACCCACTACCAACCTCGCTCCTTTATGCTTTGACATCAGCTGTTCTGCCTACAGAACAGTGGCAGCCTACTGGAAGAGAGAGAAAAGCGAAAATCCGTGTCATGATGGTGCTTTTATTAATTGTCGCAGGCCTCGGGGTGGTGACGCTACTGATTATTTTATTTGCACCCCATATAAGGTAAGCAGCAACAGCAGCATCTGATCAATACACTCCATTCATTCATATGTGAATCCAAAATGATCATGTAACATCACGGAGAAAAGACAGTTTGAGATGTACTTGGTTGGCAGGACATTGCAGGGTGCAATTATTATAATGCGGACTATTCGCATTATAAGAAATGCTGTTTCCCCGGTGAATTTAACTGACCGTCATTTAAAGGTGTTTTTTTTATTATAAACTATTTAATACAACGCTGATTTATAATCTGAGAACATAATCAATGAAACAAAATTATGAGGCTAGAGTTTCGCACAGTGATGAGCCGGGTATCCTCCCCATCTGAGACGCACGGGCCTATCAGGAGGCTGCGCGTGGGCGGAGTTATACTGGCATGCATTATTCAGCTGAGCGATTGGTTACGAGGCGGCCGTGCTTAGTGGCGTGGGTCGTACGACTTGACGTTCAGGCCTAATCATTATCTAAACTGCCCTGTGAGTATTGAACCCTGGGTATCCATACTGTCAGCCTGCTGAGCACATCACTCATATTGACTTTTGAACAAGCATTGGTCATCCAAAAGAAGCTGATACACTCCCTCTGATGTTATCATGTTAACCAGTGGTCACTGATTCTCAACAGAAAATATGCGGCTGGGGGAGTCTGTAAGTCTATGACTCGTCTGGATGGGAAGACAGTCCTCATCACGGGAGCCAACACAGGGATTGGGAAGGAAACCGCCCTGGATCTGGCGATAAGAGGTGATGCTCTGGGCCCCTGGACGGCCCTCTTAGAAAACAGAGAGCCACTGAATCATATGTGTCATGTCATACACGATGGGACAAATATTTCATACATCTATTGCTTCAGTGCTGTGGTGTTGACCTTTGCACTCTTTACTGGTGGTTGCTGGTCATGTGGGTGACCTAGGAATTTAACGGCATATTTTCCATTTTAAAACACCATACTTTTCAAGACCTCAAGTTTGAGACAATGCAAAATGATCCCTCAGTGTTTTATATGTCTGCCTATATAGCTGATAATATTACAGATTCTTAGTAATATACACAGTCTGTCTATCACAGTCTGTTCCAAACTGCCAATGACACCTCTGCTGACTATTTGTTCCATGACAGGAGCCCGGGTGATAATGGCATGCCGAGATGTGGGAAAGGGTGAGGAGGCTGCAGCCAGTATCTGTGCCATGTGCCCCAGTGCACAAGTGGAGGTTCGAGAGCTCGATTTGGCAGATACCTGCTCTATACGAGCCTTCGCGCAGAAATTTCTAAGAGGTGTGCATGCATCTTCCCACCGAGCCCTGATTCATTCTTCTATAACAGGTATCACAATTGCAATGTTTTTATTTTTTTTGCACTGCTCTCTTCTTCAGAGGTCAACCATCTTCATATTCTTATCAACAACGCTGGAGTGATGATGTGTCCCTACATGAAAACCATAGATGGCTTTGAGATGCAGATTGGAGTCAATCACTTGGGTGAGACTTTACTGAAATCTTTTGGGAGCAATGGAGTATAAGTCTTAAACAGCCTGAGCAGTGATTGGTTGGTTGGTTGGTTGACTGACTGAAACCAGAATTGATCAGCTTAATCAAACAAAAATGACCATTTTACGCTACTAAACCTAACCAGTCTACACTGTAAGGACACTGTAAGGCTTTGCCAACATATAATAGTAATATGTAGCTTTAGATGTACCTTAAGCATGATCTGGTGATCGATTTTAGTTTTCTCACTACAAGACTGCTTTACTGTTATGTAGTGGTGAATAAAACGCGGGTAAACCATGATGGCCAATGAATGATCACCATAAGACAAACAATATGAAACAAAACATATTTTTGGAATAGTTCTGATCTTTGTTATCTTCACGTACATCGGTCTGATGCTACTGACTATAACATATAGTATAGACTTATATCACTAAGTTTCACATCAGCTTCAAAAGGTGGGCAACCTTTATTTCACAAATAAAAAGTTGCGTAGTTTAAATCCCTGCTGATAGAGAGGATCCACCGCTCAAGTACTGCAGGTAAAAAGACAATCTGTGAGTCTGTTTTTACAATCAAGATTACGGTGCTAAACACTGTGCTCCCCCTACTTTTGGCAGGGCACTTCCTGTTGACCTCCCTGCTGATCGGGCTGCTGAAGCGCAGTTCGCCAGCCCGTATCGTCGTGGTCTCCTCTCTGGCACACAACTTCGGCTGGATCCGTTTCCACGACCTGCAGAGCCAAGGCAGCTACAACAGCGGGTTAGCATACTGCCAGAGCAAGCTGGCAAACGTGCTCTTTGCCAGGGAGTTGGCCCGTAGACTCAAAGGTACACACACACACACACACACACAGAAAAGGGTGGATGACCTGCTCTGCCCTGGAGTAACAAAGAGAGCATTAGTGGTGAATTGTGTGAGAGGAGCGTTGAGGAAATAAACAACAACTATAGCGCATCAACAACACACCCTAACCCAGCGGTGCCAAACCATGTGCCATGCATGTTGTATGTACAGTATGCAGGTTTTCATTCCAATCAAACAATACACCAGGTGATTCGACCGGTTATCACACCCTCAATCATGTGAAGTCACCTGGTGTGGTTTGGTTGGAATGAAAGCCTGCATACTGTGCATACAACATGCATGGCACATTGTTTGGCACCGCTGGGTTAGGGTGTGTTGTTGATGCGCTATAGTTGTATGTATTTCCTCCTTGGTACGTGGTTCGACACACCTGCCCTAACCGCTCGACAGTGACAGAAGTTTTTAAAAGCTCTAGATGTGTAAATGAAGGGTTTCATGGCAAAATGTTCCCTATATATATCTATATATATATGACGGCCATTACTCATTGCTCAATCTTTAAAAACACAAAGATGATGCATCCTCTAAAATGTCGCTATTTTATAAGGTCTTTAGATTCAGTAGATAGTAATGTAATATTCCACAATGAGTTTTACTTTCAGTGTTTTGAAATGGTGGATATCTCATATTGGAATGAAAGTCTTGAAATTCTCAAGAGAGCACACACAAAAAGGAGTTCCTCACGTTTGCTCAATGGGTTTATCATAACATACCAACGTAATACCATTATTGGTGATTGCTAAGCCTCACGCTGCAGATTAGACAGAGGAACGACTGGCCTCGCTGCTGTCTGTCGCCTGCAGGTTGCAATGTGACGGTGAACTCATTGCATCCGGGGACGGTGAACTCGGAGCTGACCAGGCACTCGACCCTCATGACGATACTGTTCACCATCCTCGCCATGTTCCTGAAAACTCCGCGGGAGGGGGCGCAGACAACCATCTACTGTGCCGTGGCCGAGGAACTTCACTCCATCTCTGGGAAACACTTCAGGTAGATGACAAAAGATTACACCATGGTATTAGATCCCCCCCACAGGCATTTTTTCTAATATATCTTTTAAAAAGTGTTGAATGTACAGCTGAAACTTCAGGTTCCAGAAGTACATTTCCCATTTATCTTTCTCATAGGGAATTGAATTATTACTGTTGCTTGTACTGTTGGCTCTCTAGGAACCTAAGCTTATTCTGCGGTTGCCATGGATACGTTGTAAATTGCCGGGAAATGTAAATGTAAAGGCAAAAAAAGGACAAGGAGCACTTTATTTACCCCCTTTGCACCAACGCGAACCTAGTGCTGGTTCTGGGCTGGTGCTAGTGCCAGTTTGGAGTTGGTTCAACTTGCAAACCTTCTAAGAACCGGTTTGCTTTTCCACGGCTTAGAGAGCAACATTATTATGTCACTGTATACGTCTGTATACAGCACCAACTTCCAAGCACAACAACCCCGCAGAAGCCATCTCGCGCTGAATTTGTTCCAAGACTGGTTTTGTTCTTGAAACTCCCTCGAGTTTATGTTGAATTTCTGTCGAGGACCACAGTTTGTCTCCTCCACGGACCTCTGCTGTTTCGATTATATGTCCATTTCTGCAATTTCCCTTGGGATAAATAAAGTTTCTATCTATCTATCTATCTGAAGCTCTGTTTTTTAAAAAAGACGGTCACAAACTTGGTCTTGGTTGGTCATGATAATCCCACCCCCAGCCCCTGACGTAAGCAGTTCTTAGTTCTAGACCAGCAAAGTGTTGGTGCCTCTCTGGAACCAGTTTTCCTGGCCGAGAGACGGTTCTTTTGCTGTCGAAATGCAAAGAACTGGCCCTCTAAATGCCTTGGTGGAAAAGAGCGAGCCCTCTTTCGTTCTTCTAGTTTTGTAAAAGCAAGCCCGTCTTCAGGGGTTCGTTTCTGCCCAGGTCTATCCTTCCCAATATGCTGACTGAGAAATAACACGCGAGTCAAAACAGAAATGAGGTCACTACTCCCAGAGTGATGGCAACACCTCCATTAGCCTTTGTGTGATAGCTGTTCTCCCTCTATTCCAGCGACTGCGCCCCTGCCTTTGTTGCCCCGCAGGGGAGGAGCGAGGAGACGGCGAGGAGGCTGTGGGATGCCAGTTGTGAGCTTCTCGGCATCAACTGGAACTGACGCCACCCTTTTACCACCATCTATCTCAGAGTCAAAGGAGTCCTTATCATTTACGTTATCCATTTCATTTGTTTCCTTATGGTTTTGATGTATAAGTTACTTACCTAATGAGATTTCAGCAGTTGGGTAAAAATGTAAGAGGTACTATAATGTGAAGTGTAATAATGCAGTATATGCAGTAAGTTATTATAATAACTTGAGTATTTTGGTACCTTTGAACAGTTCCTCAAACCAAAACCACTCAACTGTATTACTATGTAACCACAAATACGTTATTATATATTTTTGTGACACAATGTGAAAACAGTGTAGGCAAAAAAGCAACTTAATGTATTGTATTGCTGTAGGATACTGTGAAGGGTCAAGCCAGGGTCAATTACGAGGCTCCTCATGGAAGTTGTTTTTTCTCAATTTCTCCTTCAGTTATCCCAGAGTTTGCAAAACAAACTGATTTTGTGCCAGCTTTTCTGAAGAATTGTAAGGGTGTTTAGGATGTTTCTACATTGATGAAAAGTCGAGATTGATCAACGTGCCATGATTACACAAGCTATTGCTTCAATTGCAATAATGTGAAGTTGTAGTCCATGTAATTTTTAAACAGTATGAGGAGTTTCCACTTTAAACATATCTGACTGAAGTCAGAATTGCCAGCCGTTGCAATATTTGCAGAGAAATGTTCCACTTTCATTCCCCAAACTGCACAGTCCTGGAGGACCTACTCTTTTACTAATACAAGTCCCCCCCATCTGTTTCCTTCTCAGCATTCACCACAAGCAAGGTTGCCAAGAGTTTACAGTCGTTGGTGTTTTATACAAAAGTGAAACATGCCTTTTACTATACTTACCTTCATGTTCAGAGTTGAATGTTTACATCTGATGTAAATAAATGGAAATATTATTACAAGGTGGCTTGCAATTGTTTCAAGTTCGTCCAAATATAGCTAGCAACATAAGAATTGGATTACTACACTACAGTTGGTCTCTCTTTGCTGTTAATTCTCCTACAATAAAGTATATATTTCACATTTTAAAATGAATAAGAGGCAAAACAACAGGCTGACCTTTTGATTCTTGGTATTTACTGGCCTCTGAACAAAAAGACCAACTTACTATTTGCTGTCTCAGTACTGAAACCACTGACTGTACATGTCTACACAGATAGAAATGGAAGGGGTGGCTGCTCTTCTTAATCCCAACATGTACATCTATAGATGAGCCAGTTTTAACATGGCTCAGCGTTGATAACAAACAAACTGAAAAGGAAGATTGAACAGTCATTGACCTCATTTCAACAAACCAGACAGCACTGCCATCGCTTACATCAAGTATTACACTTTATTTTTTTCATTTTCTTTTTCAAGGGATGGAGAAATCAGTTGCGATTCAAAAGTCTTAGTATCGGCAACATTAAAGCAGTTATACATTATTACATATTTTACACTTTTTCCCCAAAGAATTTTTTTTTATCACTCACTAAGTATAAAGTGCGGCAGTGATGAGACAACAGTCCAAGTTAAGGAGGATCAGAGTGCAAGAATGTCATATGGGTGTATCTCAATAGACTAAAATAGCTTCTTTTCATGTCTTGCCCATCTACACTCACAGCGTACAGCAGGCCGCAGCCGTCTCTGACACATGATGGACTAGACCTGCTGTAAACGAAGAATGCAAGGGAGCATTTTTTATATGCTCTCTAACTGCAAGATAATACATCTTGTGTCCAGTAACACAGGTGATTGTCATGTAAACAAACGAGAAATACGAAGTATAACCTAGAAAATATGTTATATGGTGACAACGTTTTTTTGACATTATCTTCTTTCGTCCAAATCCATTTCAAAATACAACAATATGGCAAAAGTCAAATCCATTTTTTGAGACTCACTTGTTCATATGTGTATGTCTACCTTTACGGATTCACAGGATGATTCAGTTTAGTTCAGACAGATCACATCGGATCACATCTCCTATGAGAACAAAGTGAAAAGCCTGATCATATATATCATATCAGTGACAGCTGCGGGTAATTCTTAGCAAGCATTACCAACACGTCCACCTGTGAGGATACTATGAGTCTATTCAGTCGGTGTAGTGACAGACACCATTTCATCCTGAAGACGAGACATAAAAACTAGCCAGCCGGAGGCAGTAACCGTGACTAGAGAGTTGATGTTCTCAAACATGATTTCAATTTAAATGATGAAGTTCACACCCAGGTCCCTTTCTGCATCCAAGTTTCTTGAAAAACTCCTCATGCCATCTTCAATGCCCTTTAAGTATTGCAAATACCATTTGATTTTCATTTCCCTTACCAAAAGGGAATATAAGCTGGAAAGAAGGTTAGGAAATGTGCTATATAATCACAGGTAAAACAGACCAGTACACAGCCAAACAGCATCATCAAGAACTATTTGAAATTTACAATCTCCTAAAGGCTTGAATGTACCATTATTTTCTTGCTGGGTGACACCTCTGTTGTTTCACAGCTCATCACATTTTCATCTGAATAAAAACCTACCAACAAAGAATAGGAAGGACATAAAAAACAACACAGGTATTGTTAGAGGCTTTCCAGTCAGTGAAAGTTATCTTCCCTTTTGGCTGAGGTAGGAGATACTTAGATAAGTACTGAGTTACAGATATGTCTTTACATGAAGAAGTACTGGTGTACAGCTTTGTTACATATAGTGGCTCCCATTCTGGTGTGGTAACATTGCTCCCTCTCCATCGACACAGATGAGTTACCAACTAAATATTTCCCAAACGGAAATAAAGCACAGCGGTGATTGGTTTATTCTAAAGGTGAAGGGCAGACCGCACACACAGCAGCCTAGTGGATTATCAGGGTTACTACACATTTTCTGTTTCAAATTCCACACTTTTTCCAGACATTAAAGGAATACTCCAGGTTTTTGGGAGATTAGCCCGTAGGTCGACTTACCTGAGTGACCAACATAGATAGCAAAATCATGTGAATGAATATGTAACCATGAACATGTGGTTGCTCACCTGAAATAGATTTTTTTAAAAAGTAAACCTGGCTATATCAACTGTATCGGGTCAAAGATAATTCATTTTTAAAAAGTAAGAATTTGCAGGCCGTGAAAGGTCAGCGAAAGGTCAGCGAAAGGTCAGTCTTCTGGATATGCTAGTCGCCTACTATCACTCAGTATGGTGTATGCTGAAGTGTTAGCATGGAGCACCAGAGCCAACGATCTACCGGGGACACAATCATTATTTTGGTATCTATATTGTCATCCCATAACACTTAAGTTGACCAACGGACCAATTTATTCTTTAACTTCTAGATGAGATTTTAAGAATTTGGTCGGTGTTAAGTGTGAGAGTCTCACGAGTCTTAGCGAGGCCACTAAAGTCTAGATGTTGTGTATATGTTACACCTGAAAACCTGTTTTCCCCCTATACATTTCCAGAACTGTATGAACCCACGACTCATGGCATTTGTTTTTCAGTTGAAATGCTTCTTATATAATCCCTAGCTAGGCTGACTGTCATCACCTAGCGTTGAGCCGGCCCTGGCGCTGCTGGGAGGTCTTGTTGTGGTGTTCAGACAGCCACTGGCGGCAGATATTCTGCATCACAGAATCCTCTGCTGTCTCAGCGGCCTGAAGGACTTCCTGGACCAACGGGCCTGCCCGGCTCGGCTCCAGCTTCACTGCCAGCAGGTACGCTGGTCGCAGCTTGCTGCACAGCAGGTAGGCTTTAATCTGCAGATAAATAACAATAACAGAAGCAATGAAAATAAAATGAAATAAAAAGATAAATTGAATAGAATTCACACAATAAAACCAATCAAAATCATAAGGGAGTCTTATATCAATAATAAAGATGATACCGATACAGCGAAGGAGTTGGCAGTGGTTTTGGCCCGATAACGAAACCAATACGTCGAATTTCACTGACCTAACCAGATCCGTAATCCTTCACTTGTCTACTTGCGGGGCGGCGGTGGGTGGTGCTGAATCTCATATGCACAAATAAACTTTTATACTTTGCTAAAGACAGGTATACTCCAACACTGTGGATATGAGATGGAGCGCCACCCGCCGCCCCGCAAGTAGACAAGTGAAGGATTAAGGACATCTGGTTAGGTCAATATTTGAGCATGTTTTTTATGCTAAATGCAGTACCTGTGAGGGTTTCTGGACAATATTTGTCTTATACATATACATATACTTATAAATATACATACATTTGCATAAAGCAAGCATATTTTGTCCACTCCCGTGTTAAGAGTATTAAAAACTTGAAAAATGTCAAAATGTCCCTTTACGGTAAATTTTGAACAGATAAAAAATGTGCGATTAATTTGCGATTAACTATGGACAATCATGCGATTAATCGATTGACAGCCCTACTATACAACCAATGTATTTATGATTAAATTGTTTACTAGAGCACACAATTGTTTACAAGAGCACAAAGTTCTTCATAGATCTAGCCTTTTAATTTTGCTCTCAAAGTGCACCAGATTGATGCATTTAACTTTAAAATGTATGTACATGCCCCCGGACCCCCCTAGAGGGTTC
>CABFOQ010053262.1:31741-46078 GCA_900660455.1 Gephyroberyx darwinii
AATGCTTGGCCTGTGTGGGTCCCTGGATTGATTCAGTCCGTTGTTTTGTGTTAATGCTTAAAAAGGTTGGACACTCTACATTGTCTAAGATACTTAGTCATATTACTAAGTATTGTCAAATTTAGCAGTTTTGAGTTTGCCATGTTATGATTTGAGCATATTTTTTATGCTAAATGCAGTACCTGTGAGGGTTTCTGGAGAATATTTGTTTTGTCTTATACATATACTTATAAATATACATACATTTGCATAAAGCAAGCATATTTTGTCCACTCCCGTGTTAAGAGTATTAAAAACTTGAAAAATGTCAAAATGTCCCTTTACGGTAAATTTTGAACAGATAAAAAATGTGCGATTAATTTGCGAATAACTATGGACAATCATGCGATTAATCGATTGCCAGCCCTACTATACAACCAATGTATTTATGATTAAATTGTTTACTAGAGCACACAATTGTTTACAAGAGCACACAATTGTTTACAAGAGCACAAAGTTCTTCATAGATCTAGCCTTTTAATTTTGCTCTCAAAGTGCACAAGATTGATGCATTTAACTTTAAAATGTACAAAATTTTCTTCTGGGGGAGCATGCCCCCAGACCTTCCTAGAGGGTCCAAGGTCCACCCACCACAGTCTCACAAAATCCTGTGGGAAACACTGATATGTCTTGCAGCTGCATTACATTCTGGTCTATTGAGGCTACTGTCAGTGGAGAAATTGGTTATCTGCTTCTTCTACGATGGATATCTCCCTTGATGATTGTTGGACGTCACTGCATAATGGAAGCCTAGAAAGAAGCTCTTGCTCTTTGATTCTGAAAGGATGACACCAAAACTTGAGACAACAACCTAAATATCATTTTGTGGATGTGCCACTTAAGACAATGTAATTAAATAAGTTGTATTATCTCTCCCCTATATGTTAGTGTCTGCTGCTTATAAGATGTATAGCTCAGTGGGAGGGGCAGCTGTGAGTCACAGTGGAACCCATAGCAACAAGAAGATTCAACAATACAATGCTACCTGATCTCCCCTCTGTAGCCCATCAATAGATGGCTGTGTGTGTATTGAGTGTTGACAGGGGTTGAAAAAAAACTGAGCCTTTAAGTGTAAAACTCTCAGTTGAGAGGTTTCTACTTGTGTAAGATGTCCTTGCTATCAGTGACACTGTGAGCAGATATGAAGTTCTAGGGATATCAGCTCGAACTCCATCTAAATCCAACTGTTAAAAGAACACTTCGCCATCCTTTTGTGGATGTTAGGTCAATGCAATATGTTACCTTGATGTGTAGAAGCAAACAGTATTAAAATACATGCTGGCCAAGAAAATGCCAGGACCAACCCCCACAGCCACACCGACCCCCTTAGCCGCCCAGCACAAATCCAACTTGTCGAGTTTGGTATGTCTAGCTAGGTCCACTTCTCAAAATAAAAAATTGGAAACAACCACCATGGCTACGTTTGTAATGTTTGTTATGAACAGAATTTGGAGTTAGTGCCTCACTGTAAGAGTTCTAAAACAGAAGGACTGGGGGGACCGAGTTTGACGAGAACGTCAAATGTTCGAGTCTGCAGCTCTCATTTTACTCCAGATTACTTTGAAGCCATGAAGGCAGTGAAAAATAAAACCAGGCAAGACTCCCTCTATACTTGAAATGAGTGTGGTTGTTACTCACCCGCTAGTTAGCTACAACTTACAATATATACTAATTTCTGCTACTAACACTATCACCTTTCCAAAAGCATGTTTTTGACTCCTATTCCAAAAAGTTTGTAAGCATCACTATTTTCCCTCTCACCTCGTCAACTCCACCAGCCTCTAGAACTTTATGCTAGCAGCAACTGATGTTATAAAGTGCCAGCACCTCAGTTCAACCTGGATTATTTTCAGAGATGACTGATAGAAGATGATAGATGACTATACAGCTGCTGGTGGTTTCATGCATTGTAATAAGTAATGCAGTGGTGTGTTCTTCAAGATAGTGAGATTGTAAAGTTAACAAGCCAACTTCAAATCTGCCATATGAAACAACTTCTGAACTGTTTTATGTAGCGATCACAAACGTGAATAACTGTTTGGCATTTCTAATAGTCCTGAATTTTACATAAAAATCACCCAATTATCTACCGTAATCTTTTCGTTCTTTGTCATTGTTGAGGGATATGGGTTGCTATTATCAGCAGTTTGTGGACAGCAGGTAGTTAGTGTCTGCATTGTTTCATGGGTGTGGGTCATTACAGCTAGCAGGACAGGAGATTGTAGTATTTTGTTGTTCCTGTTGGTGCATTCACACCTGGACAAACCAAGGCATTTAGAGGGCTGGTTCGGAGCTGGTGCCTAATCTCGAACAAGTTCTTCGTGTTTCGACAGCAAAAGAACTGCCTCTGAGCCAGGAAAACTTGTTCCAGAGGCACCAACACTTTGCTGGTCTAGAACCAAGAACCGCTTACGTCAGGGGCTGGGGGTGGGATTATCATGACCAACCAATACCAACTAAATTTGTGACGGCCATTTTTAAAAAACAGAGCTTCAGATAGATAGAAAGAAACTTTATTTATCCCAAGGGAAATGGACAATTGAAACAGCAGTTGTCCGTGGAGGAAATAAACTGTCTCCTTGCACTGTGGTCCAGAAATTCAAGATAAACTCAAGCGAGTTTCAAGAACAAAACCAGTCTTGGAACAAATCCAGCGCGAGATGGCTTCTGTGGGGGTTCGACAAGAACATCGAACAGATAAACAACAAACTGAAGAAGGACTACGGGGACCAAAAGAAGGACCTCGGATTTAGTGGCAATGGTCGGCCACGGAGAAATCCCCATTTCGACATACTCGACTCGGCCCTTGGCGACAGACCGGCGTTATGCCGAGTTCTGCTGAGCGGAACATTGGTTTAACTACAAACCATAATGTAAGCTATAACGTTAATGTTTTGTGAAGAGAATTCTTATTTTTATACTATCACTAACCATCACTATTGTTATTCATCAATAACTATATAGTCAAAACTAATAAAAATCGACACATCATACATCACTTCCATTGCGTTCTGTGGAAATATACAGGGTCACATGCATGAAATGTACACTTTCAACACTTAATAATCCACGCAATTTAATATGTATTGTAATTACATGTGTGCTGGGTGCTAAATCGAAATTGTTATAGATTATTTCTGGCTAAATTGTCTACCGATTCAGTGTTTGATGCTGCCGACATGGAGGAACTCATTAAACATTAAACTCTCTCATCAAGTGTAACCCTTGTTTATTGTGTAGTTTATATAATTCTTCCGTTAGCTTGGATCCAAGTGCAGTATAGAAATAAGTGTAGTATACAATAAAACACAGGGTTTAATCTCGAACAAGAGACGTATACAGAGACGTAATGGCGTGGCTCTCTAGCCTGTGGAAAAGCAAACCGGTTCTTAGAAGGTTCGCAAGTTGAACCAACTCTGAACTGGCACTAGCAGCAGCCCAGAACCAGAACTAGGTTCGAGTTGGTGGAAAGGGGGTAACAAAGAAATCAAGGTTGTCAGACATAATATCATGACAAACAATTTGTTAGATAAAGCACATTAAGAAAATCCATCATTACAGTGGCTTTACGTGCCGGCACTAGGTGCGAAACAGACCAGCAGTGAACAGAGATGAGGTCATTTTTGTTGAGTGGTAGATTTATGGTCCTTAGATCTAGTTCTAATTATAACAGGAATGTGGTAGGAAACTGAATGATG
This sequence comes from Gephyroberyx darwinii, assembly GCA_900660455.1. NCBI lineage: Eukaryota > Metazoa > Chordata > Actinopteri > Trachichthyiformes > Trachichthyidae > Gephyroberyx > Gephyroberyx darwinii. The sequence continues at coordinate 35,479 of CABFOQ010053262.1, forward strand.
TATTAAATAGTGAGATATAGTAAGAAAGTGGAAGGCAAGAGTCATTTCCTATAGAGTACATATATATGTCACAAAGTAGACAGGAGAGGGAACATATTGCCCTACCGTAGCTGTGAACCAGTGTTATTTTGGGTGAAGTATGGAATTTGCGTCTCGTTTCATTAGAGATGGCCTTTCATTTTTGTTGTAATCATACAAAACTATATTTGTTTTTCTTTCACAGACATGACACACTAGGCTTTGCGTAAATGTTGCCACTGTACATTCATGCTGGATGACACCAAGCAGATTGCTCAGAGTTGGTGCAGGCGAGCTAGGCTATAAGGGCATTTCTATAGACCCATGGTACTCCTGTTTCCACAGTTTTATTATTTAGATGTTTGCTGTGGTGGTAAGAAGAATATTGATCTCAGATGTTGTTGAAAGTTGGTGCGAGCCATTGAAAAAACACCTTGCATAACATCCAAAGATGAAACCATTACCCCAGACCTGGAGAGGTCTGGGGTAATGGTTTCAGCCCGTACCATACACTGAACCGGGAAGGGCTTTACGGTCAAAGGCCCCACTGCTGAAAGAAACACAAGGAGGCCCGATTGATCTTTGCCAGGAAGCACCTTGACAAACCTAAATCCTTCTGGTAAAATGTTCTGTAGACCGATGAAATCAAATTAGAGCTCTTAGGCAATGCAGATCAGAGCTCTGTTTACAGATGATGAAAACTTTGTAATTTGACTGTAGGTAGGGTGTTATTTTCTTGAAATGTTTCATTCAAGGTTCCAAAATGGTGTGGGGGCTGTTTTGTTGCCTCGGGTATTCAGCGTCTTCAACATGTTAAGGGCAGCATGAAATCAGAAGATTACCAAGGCAGTGAAATCCAGTGTCAGAAAACTGGGTGTCAATTGGTCCTCCAGCAGGACAAAACACACATCCGAAAGCACACAGGAATGGTTCAATAGAAAATGTTGGGACTGTTCTGGAGTGGCCAGTGAGGAGCCCTGATCTCAATTCCATTGAGAACCTATGCCGAGACTTGAACTGTGCAGTTGGTCAAAGGAATCCTTAAAACATTGAAGAACTGGAGTGGGAGAAAGGTGCAGGAAGCTTATTGATGGTTATGGCATTTGGAAGCAGTCATCATTGCCAAAGGCTGTGCAACTAAGCATTAGGAAAAGGGTACCCAAGGCAGTTCCGTGCTTGCTTCTTCCCTCGCCACTGTAGCTGCTTCTTGGGCCTGCAAGAGATGGTGCTGCCTGGGCCAGTTCCTATTGTTACTCGTACGGTTGTTTATGGTTGAAAACTTGAATGCAAAACTTCCGTAAAATTGGTGGTATTTCATTATGTCCTCTACGTTTATAGCTCAAGTTGCAAATTTAGTTATCAAATTTTCCCATAAGCTGAAAAAGTAATGTGGGAGTGTGTGTGAGTTGCAACTGGTATTTGCTGGCTGCAATAGGACTACGCCCACCGGCTGCACACTCTGTTCACAACCCCTTAAGGAAGAGAAGGCCTGCAGTTTCAATTAGTTTGAATTTCCCACCGATGTCATAAGCGAGTGATTTTCCCACAGCCCACTTGAGTTGACAGAAATGGTGCCAAGTTTTGCACAAGTTAGCATAACACAACTCATAGGCTATGATTTGATTCAGGCATGCCCAATGCATGGAAAATACACCATCAGGATTCAATCATTCAAATGCAGTGTGCAATTGCCATAAATATGTAGCCAATTTTGTGAGTGAATTCAACAGACAAGGGAGTCTTGGCATGTGGCAGAGACGCTGCTTTATGGATCCACAACTGTCCAAACAGGAAAACCTAAAACTTATTTTGTCTTACCTGCCAAGGGCTGGTAAATTGATTACTTTTTACCTACCAGCCATAACAATACTCATAGAAATATGGCCCCCTACCTGTTATGCTATTTTGCTATTATGCTAATGCTATTTTGCGTATAGAATCAGGTAGTGTGTGTTAATTTAGGATTTGCTCAATCACTTACACATTACTGCTTTGTGTTGAACAGCGTAACAGGTAGCCAATCAGCAGCCTGTTTGATACAGAGCCACTGGTTTGCTTTGATTGAGACTATATGGCGGCCAGTAGGGGAGAAGCCTGACAATAGGCAAAGGCCACAGACTTTATATAACCAAAACATTCAAGTATTATCCTCTCCAAAAGTTACTGGCCATGTGACGGGTGATTCTTATTGATTCATTCAAGATAAATGATAATTTCAGACCCTGCCTGGCACTATTTGCATCTAATGCAAACTTGTGATTTGTGGATTGAAATGCAGCATTAAAGCAGTGTGTATGTGTGTACACAGACCTCTGTTCAATGCCCAGGTGTGCGTTGATGGAGGCATAGCGTGCCGTGCCGGTCAGGTTCTTGTCTTCTCTGTAGGGGATGTGCTGCCGTGTTCGGTTGTCTCGGTACTTCTTAGCCAAACCAAAGTCAATAAGGAACAACTGAGAGAGAGGGAGAAATAATATGATGGGTTGCCGTCAGTGGGAGCTTCAAATATATAGTTTACAATGTTCCAAAAGTTGATCATCAGAAATGAACAAACAATCATATTTTAACATTCACACCAAAGCATTTTTTAAATTACTGAGTTTGGGGTTTCAAGGGTCCTACTGTTATGGAACATATTCTAACCATAAAGGACCGTCTAAACCTTCGTTAAAAAGGAAAAGGTCACTTTAGTGACAGGGCCCTTGTGACAGAATAAACACGTACAGAAAAAATGCATGTCTGGTTGACAATCCCTAACATTCAGGAATGCTCCCCCTAAGAAATTAAACTGCTCATCATAGCTTCAGTGTAGCAACAGAGTTGTTATTCTGTAGCAGAACTAGCCAACTTCCAGGTCTGGTCTGTAGACGCAGACAGGTCTACTCTTAAGCCTTCGCTACAACAGCAAAACATAAAAACACACTCATCAGAAGGCTAGTTACTGTTGACTAGGAGCACATTGCCCTGTGTGCTTGTGTGTGTGAGTACATACATGGGTACATGACAGCGAGTATGTGTGCTTGTGTGTTGTGACAAACTCTATCACTACAGAATCATGCAGCATCGCTCTCTATTCTATGTTCCACTCACTAACATTCATTCCCGACCCTTAACCAATTCATATCTAATGGTTAGCTGATATTAATGCCCCCCCTACTATTAATTAGGACCAACAAAATGCTCTCCACTTTGCTTTTCCATCAATTTATTCTTGTGAAGATTTCAGACTCCCACAAGGCTAAAAGTACATACACACAGAGCTAAGAGTAAGATACTGCAGACTATAGCTGCACTAGGCAAGATTTGTATGTATAAACCCAACCATCGTATCATGCTAAACCACAAAGTGGAGCGGCAACAGAGAGGAGCGTCTCATCCCCACTAATGCTGTACAGTCACATTATTTGTATTCTGGTGTTGGTATGGACACTGGTAGGACATTTCCACACAGGAAGTGACACATGAAATCCAGTGAAATCCAAACTGTCCCCTAAACCACAGTGAGCAAGTGCCCTGTCCAGAGAAAGCTGGCCAATGTTAGATGTTCTGCCTCTCTGGCCCCTTTAGTATCCTTTGGTAATAAAGCATCACAGACCAAGTGGGGCTGTGGCAGTTGACTGAAGTCACTTTAGATGATTTCTGTGTACTGAGATTCAAATGTTTTAAACTGTTACATTTTGCAGCCATTCAGAGGCGCCAATGTGAAAATTTGTCTAGTGGAGCTTTAATGTCACTCAGTTACAAAAGGTTGTTAATAATTCAATAACTTTAGCCTGAGCTTGCACAATGGTATTTGCAGGTTTTGCCATGTTTTAGGTATGTGTTATGACCTCAGGGTCAAGTCAAACAATTGATTGATGAAGCATTGTAAAATGTACAAAAATGCATGGATCAGGAAATATCAAACTGCCGTGTCTGTTTTAAAATTAGATTCCTGCAGGATACCAGCAAAGGCAACACATCCCATCTGATGACACAGGGTGGCAATTAGCACAACTGCGTATATAGCTGGTCTAAGAAAAGCTACATTCAAAACAGTAATGATAACAAAATCATGTGCCTCCCCCACACTGGAAGAACCAGACACACTAGTCCTTTAAACGCCTGTTTAAATCAATCTCAGACAGGCCACTTGCAACAAGGAAAGGCTACATTCACCAGTATGATAAACGTGTTCAAACAAAAGAGCAGCCAATTTTCACTCGAAATTCAAAAAGCCTGTGTGGCAATCATGGAAGCCAATGCTGTATAGGCGAAGCATCCAGACACAAGATAGTAAGATCTTGACTAGAGGGGTATGTGTAAACACAATAGGAAGACAAACAGGTTCAGATGATATTGCTCCTACTGGCTCAGACCTTATAATGTCTACTACATAATCTACGTGTTGACCCAAACACCAAAATCAGCAAGAACACGAATTTTCGTATTGGCCAATCTTTTGTGCTGACTAAAAAACCTGATGCAGTTTGCAAAATCATGTTTGACTTTACATCTATATTGGTTAATGCATTATACTTCAGTTAAGCACAATAATAAATTCCATCAGTGTGTGCAGTGAGCATGTGAAGTGAAGCTCTATGCTGGTGAGCTGACGAAAACAAACTGACCAACTCATGTATGCTAGCTGCTCATCCAGACAACCAGGCAGGATTCTGGCTTTTCAGGCCATGAACTTCCACACACACACTACCTTGTTCCATGTACCTCATTATCACATACTTTCATTCTAACTCTCAAAACACCATTTCCCTCTTGTTCTTCACCAAACAAGTGTGTGGCAAAACCAAATAGATTCTGGGACCACACTTCATATTGCTGAGAACAGCCAAAGTGTTTAAACATGACACGAGTACAACAGGACAAGAGCATTACATAGGTTGAGTAAACTGCATTCAACAGTGATTGCCCCATGTCAGCCTTTCCAGCTGTTTGCCTCCTCAATAGTTGACTCAACCCTCTGGTAGACAGCCCACAGATATTAGCTCTTTGTCTTTAGTTGCACCAGTAAAACATGGCTTTTCACGAGGGCTGCCTCGTGTATTAAAGAGGTGCCAGAGAACACACCTCACATGATTCAAAACAAGGTACTAGACTACAAAATGAAGTACCAGTTCTGGAAAAATTCTAATGTTTATATCATCATCAACCCACATAAAACTCACACGTACATAAGATCTTGTAAAATTATTAATTTACATTTTACCAGTAAATCATACTCCAGATGACTTTAGATAATCATATGGATACTAGTATATGTGATTGGGATAGATGCAGCAAAATAAGTCTCGTGACAATACTACTTTATGCTGTCTAATACATCAGAAAGGCTATAAAAATACCTAACTTCTACACCAGAAGATGAAGGTGTAAAAGGGAATAAACAGGAGTGATATTGGGGTTTCAGATCCCCCGACTCTCCCTGACTTACACATACAAATTAACTGCCCTACATAAGACATATGGAGACAAATACAGTGTGATAAGAGAACATTACACTGTAACTGTGCACAATATTTGGAATTTTCTTATCAAAACTGCTATTAAAACACTCAACTCTAAATGTGACCATACCAGGCAATCTGTAATGCATATTTTGTGTCTTTTAAAGTGCCACACAATATGCCGAGTGTGAATAGGCTCCATTTGTGAGGGTTCAAGTGCACCTCCTCCCCACCACACCTTACAAGTACACAGTATTGTTCAGTCCTTTATCTTTTATACTTGTTAGATTACTCATTACTTGTTAATATATGGTAGTTGCATCTGCATTTGAAATGCCCTTTGGCTGCCAATTTTAGACAAACAATTGGCAAAAGCAATCAATGCCTGTCTTGGTGTGCTTTGATGAAGCAGTTTCACCAACTGACCATGCATTACACCAGCAACAATAAAATAAAAATAGTAAAATAAAAAAACAAACAACAAAAAACTCCAATGAACACATTTACAGATCTAAAAGAAAAATTTATTTAACCAATGTTTGGGTCAGCGTAAGCGGCAGCAGCAGAAATGAAAGGATAATTCCTGTGATACTGACATTGTTCGTCGGCCTGAGAATAGTCTTAACAACCATATACATGTTTAATATAAGGTATCATAATCCAGCGCCCCCCCCCCCAGTTTTGGTGGTGCCAGTGGCAAGATGTGGTATAGTGGTTTAGCTAACTGTTGACCAACAATGGTGGCATGTTAACTTTTCAGCTTACTGCTTATGTTAATCATTTGCCAAATTTGAACAGTTTTAACAGTTCTGATGGTCATGCCTATGCATCTAGTGTGTGTTTCTATGGTTGTCATCTTGTTAGTGTTAGGCAACATGTTTATTGTGTATAGTTAGCTTTCTAACTGGCTAACAAGCTACATTGTATGGCTTGTAGGGGCAACTCAAGTCTCAGCCATGTTAGCAATGAGTGCAAAAGTTAGCAAGCCAGCAACTGGTATAAAAAGTTTTGTAAAAGCAACATCTCAGTAGCAGGTTACCTGTAACTTTTGTAATCACCAGTACAATTTGCCAAGGCTGAGAGAACAGCAGTTGTGTTTGTCACATTGCTGAGTCTTGGAGACACCTAGTCTGCAATCTGATGATAATATGCCTATCGGCTTTAAGGTGATTTGCCATGACTTAAGTGCTATGTTGCCTTGGCCCCTGGAATTAGCTTTGGCGTTACCTAAAAATTTGCCAATGTTTATATAGGGGTTACAAGAGTACTTAACAATGCTTTCCAATTTCAGCTGGTGCTTAAGACTATTCTCAGGTCAAAGACGCATCTGAACAGCACATTAAAGAGTCATGAATTGCCCTTTAATGTAGGTAGGAAGCCATTTGAGCAAGGATTAGAGGGGTGGGCATCCCTTTTGTTACAGCTAAACATGAATAATGGTATCCCCCTGGACAACTAGGGATTTTGGAGGAAAGTTGAGGGCAAGGACGCTTTCCTTTCCCACCATGATAAAGTGCACATTGGATGGAGGTATACATTATGAGAGCAAGGTGGCTGCTGGTGGTGTAGTTAAATCTAAACCAGTGTAGTTAGGTATGGTAGCAAAGCGGCAACTGCTGTTGTGAGGCAACTGGTGTTGTGGTAAAGGTCACACCTGGTTTAATCCTGAGAAAGATGGATCCTGAGCAGAGCTAACAGCCAAGCTTCGTTTCCTCTTCCCCACTGTAGAGTCTAAACACTAGGGCAGACAGTAGAGGGGCAGGGGTCAACAACACACAACCTCTATCCACCTTCAGTCACAGTTAGCATGAGTACAACAAGCAATTCTGGTTGTACCCTCATGGTTGACTCCATTTGATGCAAACTAATATTCTCTTGTACACCAAGGATAGGCACCTCCTTCTGTACATCCATCGCTGGATCTACACAGGCACAAAACTTCTGGTTTTAAAATCATTGTGGCACAGATATGATCTGCCTGGCTGTCTGATCTAGCAAAAACTACATGGAACGATTTTTCTCCTGTCTGGACAACCAAGGAAGGATCATACCTGTGCTGCAAAGAGACAAAATAACCTGCTTGTGTGTAAATGCAATCTTATTTTTGCCTCCAGAGTTGTGCATGTCTGTGATAGACCGCAGCAATGAAGGCCAGTGCAGACAGGCAACACCACGGCTCAGAAAAAGACCAGGAGGAGTAGGAAGGATTTGAAGGGTGGTGGGGGTAGGGGGGACAGGAGGAGGGAGAGAGCCCATGGGTGTCCTTCATACACCACTAGCAGAACAGAGAGGGCAGGGGTTATGTCGATTACTTGCTACTATAGTTTAATCTACCCTACTACATCTGCTTAGTTTAAATGAATCTCAAATCATTGAGTTCTTTTGTTTTTAACCAAAAGGTCTTTGCCAGACAACCAAAGCAGAGTTTGTCTGCCTTATGCTAGCCTTAAAAGCTTAACTCACACACACACACAACCAAACCAATTGACACTAGCTAATGGTAGGCCAAATCTCTACAATCGTGGAATTAAAAAGGGGAACAAGATAGGCAATGGGCCAACTGTAGATTTGAGTAATTGGCTCATTTCTGAAAGACATTTCAGATGGGCTTTGCTCTGATGTTCAAGCAGAGCTTATTATTTTGTGAAAAACAAGTAGATATGTGCATGTACTGGATCGAATACTTAAGCACAAAACAAGGTAGCTGCCCCAGTATCAGGAAATGTTTCTCCACAAATACCAACACAAGCTCTCCAAATTGCTTTTGGCTGATTATGTTTTTAGATCTTTTTCAAAGGTTACTTTAAAACTGTCGTAGATTATTATTTACCCAGTATAGGATATTATTTACCTGAAAGTTTCCAACTTTGTGTTAGCTGTCATATATGTAGTACACGTGGCCAACCACATAACCTATCACTGCGTGTGCACCAAAATCAAACTAACCTTTGGTTTAGGCAAGGCAACTAAAAGAATTTGGTTATGGTCAGGGTAAGGTTTTGCTTAAATAAGAAAATTAATTCACCACAGACATTTTTTCAGTCAGGACTTGAACACTGGTCGCTGTAGTTGATGGGCACTGTATATGCCTAGCCGCCACCATGTCATTTTTGTATGAAACTACTGGCTGTTTCAGTCGTAGAATTCGTAAAATATACAAAATTATGCCGCAATACTTTTTGTAACTATCACTACGAATTTAATATAAGAATAGGCTGGTTTATTCTATTCTGATATTCAAACCTCTACCATTACCTTCCTATTTTGAATGTGTGATGTCACAAGGATTTTATTACCTACTGAGAGACCAGTGGGTTTTAGGTAGGGCAGCGAGACAGCAGATTTGAACAGAGATACAACAGCGCTACCATTCTAAAATGGACTAGTCTGTCAGAAATCACCTACATTCTTTAATAGTTTTAGAAAAACATAAAATATTGCTTTGGTAATTTGCTTTCTTCTCTCAGAGAAAATTATGAAGCAAACTTTATGAAGCAAAAAGATCTGGTTGGGTCTTTTGATAAAACACTAGCAGTACCATAGAGTGGATATCTTGATGACAGTGTGCATTAAAGCAGTATCCAGTCAATAAGTGACTATGGACAAGTAATGACACCAGTTAGGGTTAAAAACAATAGTAATCCAAAAGACTTCCAAGACCATCCCCTAAGATGGGTGTTGCAGTAGCAGTAAAGCCCTGAGGAAATCGTCACAATAAAACAGCCAGAAGTGCCAACAATCAACAAGTCACCGGAAGTCCAGTCATTTCCTCTAGAGCTGAGTGACCGGGGAAACTTGGCCAATGTGTGGTTTGCCGGCCGAGCCGAGGCTGAACTTTTCACAGTCATCTGCCGTCAACAGGCATTCGGATTTCCAGGCTTCCCTGAGTCCCTAATAACGTGCTTGCGTTTCATGAATAACAGTTCCACCTGGCAATTGCAAAATGGATGATTAGATGGTGTATTGCCAGCTAGTATGCTTCCCGATACATTCCAATCCCTCAATGGAAGAAATCAATGCCCTGCGGGATCCTCAGATCTGCAAAATGTAAAACGTCTGATTGGTTGATTTTCCCCACTGATGTCAATGCATTTATCACATGATATATTATCAATGGCTTGGGTCAAGAAGTCTTTTTAAAGACTGAGATGCAATATCTCCACAAAACGCAAATAAAACAATCTGAAAAGTGAAAGCCTTTTGGTAAACAGAGCCCAGATTCAACTCTACAGACATTTGGACATTCCCCAAATTACATTTTGTTGTTCACGCCCATATATCTAGGCATAACATAGGAACAAATCGTTTTGCTATCACCATTTTTTTCAATGTATCTTTAATCATGCTGAGCACTTTTATGATGGTACTTAAAAATATTTTTGATGAATCTAAAATTCGGCCACAATTCATCCATCAAGAGCAGCAGAAGCAGCATTAGTCTTCATGTAAAATGAGACTGATGAAGGCAGGAATACAGACAGACACACACAGCATCCAAAGCACAACACTGCTCAGAACTGGTGGTGCAGTCTAAGAGTGATGGAACTTTCAAGTACTATGAAACTGAGTGCTTGCTGGTTACCTTGTTCTAAAAGGTTTGTACTACTTAAGTGTGAGTTGGACTCTATCAGGTAGAGTGGAACTGAGTGAAACACCCTCACCTCTCAATGTAAGAGCCCCAGTGAACACCTGAATAACACATGCTTTGCTTGCAGGCAGATACTGCTCACACACACACACACACACACACACACACACACACACACACACACACACACAATGTGCATGGAGGAATACATACATGGAGATGCACATGTGAACATACAAGCACTTGTATACACATGAATGTGTGCACAAATACATAAATACAATTCAAGTTCTTATGGACTTTAAATATGGACAGGTTTGGGATGCGGTAGTCTGTGTATGTGTGTGTGTGTGTGTGTGTGTGTGTGATGGCCTTTCCAGATGCTGTGTGGTTTCCTCTAGAGTGGGTCTTAATGAGAGACAGCAGTGCAGGAGAGCAGTAGTGGGGTCCAGAAAGCCTCTGATGTTAGTATTGCACTCACGCTCAGACAAACACCGCTGTGTTTCTGATATTCACATTACACCCGTCATACATATTCACACCCACACTTGAG
>CABFOQ010053265.1:10355-22769 GCA_900660455.1 Gephyroberyx darwinii
ATTATGAATGCACTGTACATCAGATACAGATACAGTAGGCTACAATGTATAATATATATAACAATAACTCAACTTAACTTTAAGAACTTCAAGACTTTGTTTCTCATGTGCATGTGCATTTGTATCTTGAGGAACAGAAAAGGGGGGCTGTGACTGAGAGGTTTTGATTGTTTTGTATATATATGTGGAAGTTTCAAATCTGGAATCCGCTCATGTTTCTTCCACAGATGGAGCAGCTATCTGCATCTCTACAAACTGTCACTGAGCAGAAGAAGCAGCTAGAGAATGATCTGCAGCATAAAATGGAGATGGTGAGGGAATGGACTTGTAGAGCAGTAATCATGTTACTTGACTAATTATGTACTGGATGGGTGGAAATGGATATTTGTAATAAAATCAAGTCTATACAATTTTATTTTAACTTTCTTTAGGATTTGAGCTGTTTTGGATACACTGTTCCCATTCATTTCTAATAGTTGATTAGCCTTTTCCTGCTTCTTTGTGCTCCTGATCTCATGCATGTATATTCCACTCACAAAGTATTTTAATGTTTTGGGAAATCATTTTAAGGCTTCAGCGACTCAAGATCTTTTACACTCAACTCGGGAAGAACTTCAAGAACAGAAGCAACTGAACTCAGATCTGGAGGAACGGAGCCAGGATAAGGATTCTCATTTGGATCAACAGGTTAATCTCATGCCATAATTATTCACTGACAAATCATAATCAATAAAAATTTATTTTGATAAAATACTCTGAGCTGGATGATCATGGCTACTTCCTTCCTCACAGATGAGGATTTTAACGGAAAAACTTGAGAGCATTCAAGCTGAGAGAGATGGTCTACTGTCTGAGAAGGCGGCCAACCTCCAGAGTTCCACAGAAGAGTTGGAGAAGCTGCTCTCCAAAGTGACTTCTCTCACTGAGGAGAGAGACCAGCTCCAGGAGATACTGGAGGGACTGAGACAAGAGGAGAACCAGCTTAAAGCTGACCTGGAGGAGAGGATGGAAACGGTACACTATACAAACCACAAGTTATTTGGGGGTTCTTCTAAGATCCAAGCGCAGTCACTCAACACCATGGGGTTGCGTCACTAAACATTTCTTGAAAGGGATCATTGAAGAATTCCATGTGTTACAGTTTTTGTGCAAGTACTGGCAGGGCTCGTGGGCTCAGCGAAAAGAGGTTCTTGAACGTACCTTTTTGGGGTTACCCTACAGTTGCCAGCCGAAACACAGTGAACACGAACGACTCTGGTATTGGCTCCAGCTAGCAAATCACTACCAGCACATTGAAATGGGGCCACCACAACTCACTCCCAAAATGCCATACCACTGAGTTAGACACAACTAAGTATGTTGTTGACTCCTTTATGCTCTCTTTCAACTAGATCTCTGTCACTGAGGAAAAGCTGAAAGAGCAGGACCATTTCAACTTGCAGCAGCAGGCTGAGAAAGGGGAGCAAGAGGCCCAGCTTCAGCAGGAGGTAAGTCCAGATAATTTGCTACCCAATGTTCCAATGTCACAGATTTTTGTCATTTCTGATTTTGACAATTGTCTTGTGGTTGTCCAGATCCAGCGACTGAAAGCTGAACAAACAAATATTACAGAGGAGAATAGTCAGCTCCAGAAGGACCTGCAGGACAAGCTGGAAATGGTGAGAGCATTTCTCCCTGGAAACATTTCTGTGAGATTGTGTTGGCTAAGAGGATGGAATAAACCAAATGTGGTTGTTTTGTGTGTCAAATGTAGTCACCCTTGCATGTGTGAAGTCTCATATGATGTTGATGTGACACAGTCAAGTGATTGTTGCACAAAATATAAATTCTGTTTCCTGAAACCGTTCACCATAGCAGTTCTTAATGATTTTTACCTTGAAATGTTACTCTTTTGTGAATAGACATTTTGGCAAGATGAACAGTTGGCATGTTTGGAGAAAAATGGTTGAGTCTTGTGTTTAGGTCTCCTCAAGTGCCAAGCTGTTACTAGATGTTGGGTTTATGGATGTGCCACTAACACTTGACTCCCCCTTACATCATTCAGGTCCAGGCCTTGTTAACACAGCAGCAAACTGTGAACATGCAGCACCAGGAAGAGAAAGAGCAGCAAGAAGGTCATTTAAAAAAACAGGCAAGTTCAAGTGTGCACACAAACTTTAATAGGATATCATCCTCAATAAATGAGGAGTGAGGTTTTGCTCTACGACACTCAGGGACACATCCATAGAAAAAAACGTGTCTGCTTCAGGCATGTTATTTTTTCTTCTTCCGTCTTTTTTTAACTGCTATATTCAACACATGAATTGCCCTCCAAGGGATGAAGTCTGGAGGACACTTTTTCTACCTCATTGAAGGGGGTATCTGGGATTTGAGAAGGCCATGCAGTTGATGACTAACTAGACCTCAGTGCTTTCAAAAAGCATTCAGCGGTGTTTGTTTCAGAGAAACTGCCATGTTCCCTCTGTTAACATTGGCATTGAATAGCTACGATGCCTGTTCTGAGCAGCCTCTGACCATCTCCTCTTCATTCCCCACAGGTGCAGCAGCTCAAGGAGGAGCTGCAAATGCTCAGGCAGAAGCAAATTCATGCTAAAGCAGAAGCAGAAGCCTCACATCAGGTTCGTCAACAAAGTCTTGAGTGATTTTGTTATTATTTTTTTCTGGTCTTTTTCTTGGTTTCCTAGTTTGAGTTTCCTTATCTCTCCTATCAGTTGCTCAGTGAAGCCAACACAAACATCTCGGTGCTCAAAGAGCAGCTCGATACCTTGGATCATAGCAGCAAAGGTGTCGACGAGGCAACAGCAGGAGGATTGTCATTAAGGCTTCAGGACTCTACTCTGCAGCTTCAGGTGCCATTACCACTTAAATTGTATACGTTAGCAGTTGAATGACATACACCAAGATAGATCAATAGAGTTCAATAACAAACTGACTAGGTTTTAGTGACACCAGTTATCATATATCTTTGCAGGAGTCCTTCAGTAGATTCCAGCTCTTCATGGACAGTTGTAGCATCACACCCCTGGACGAGGCCTTACCAGTGCAGTATTCCTTGATGCACCCCCACTTGGCCTCTCTTCCAAAACCCACCCTCGAGGCCTACAAGTCTTTCTGTAAACGCTCCGTGCAAACTATTAAGACCTTGAACAACACTACGGTAAATGTTACCAAGCAACTAGTTGGTTGTACTTGGCTGTATAACATGTACACGTGTGTGCACGCAAATATAGCATTTGGTAGTCTGATAGATGATTTATAATGATGTTATCAGTTAATAACTATCAGTTAATAACTAGAAAATGTTGTTCCTTTCCAGCAACTGCTAAAGAACTATGCTCAGCAGTACAAGGAGTCATTCGAGGAGTTGGTCCAGAAAGACCTGGCTGTGTTTGAGGAGAGGCGGCTGCAGGATGTGCTGCTGTGTAGGGCCCAGGCCCCCAGCTACTCTGTCAAGGAGGAGGACCTCCAGACACTGTGGCAACACAGACTCTCTGAGCTGCTGGATAAGAGGGAGATCTACCTTCAGGTGAGCACTGTTATTAAGCCTCTTCAAAAATGTCGTCTTACATTGTAGGCATTTATAGAGTGCTAGGCCACCCTGTCCCCAATGTGTCTTGTTCCACGATCTGTTTATGTATCTCTTTAATGTCCTGCTCTGTGATTGAGGTATGCAACATTGTATTGGGATTGCAGAAAATGGCCTGCCTTTTGGAGAAACTCGGAGCAAACATGGCTACTTACCCCAGTGACCTGTCAGACGAGCTCAGAGAGAGGGAAAGGTCTAATGAGCAGCTGCAAGCAGTGTGCAGCAACCAGCCACTCAACCTGACCGCACTGGACAGCATCCTGAGCTGTGAGCTGAACCGCTGCTCTGCAGTGGTACACCGCAAGAAAATGGCTTTGCAGGTATGTCATCACTGTAGGCTTCTCTAATTTAGTCAGGTGGTCTGCTGAAGACCGGTGTGTCAACCAAAGATAATGAAAAACAAAAAAGCGATACTACCGGAGGGAGAAATGGGGAAAAAGACCACTAATGATTATCAGAAGAACGTGATCAAGTAGAAGTTCAATGTCTTGCTCAAGAACACTTCAACAGGATGCATGGCTGTTGTGGAGATCAAACCTGCAACCTACTGGTTGTGGGACAGTCTCTGTAGCCACAAGACCAACCTGACTGTAGATTAAAAACCAAAGTAAAATATTGTCTTACAAAGATATACTAAAATGTATTTCATCGTGTTTGTTAAAGGTGGCTAACCTAAAGGCGCCACCTTTAACAGAGTGTCACTGTGACCACAGATGAAGAGATGCTGCTCTCCGGGAGGATTTTAAACAGTCTTTCTTTTCAGTTTTTTTTTTTTATTATTATTATTTTTCAGAACAGCTAAGGGGGGTTGTAGGGCACAACACTAAGTGTTGGAAAGAATAGAATATAAATGTTCAATAAACCTTATATTTAGTCAATAATTAAATATTCTTGCTTTAGTACCAGTATGAGTGATGATTTTCAATTAGTGCTTTAATATTTAAATTTGCAGTCATGCAATTTACAAGTGTTCGTTTATTGGGTATTTTATAACGGCTTCGAATGTGATTTATGATCACATAAATATTGGAGCATCTGCACTATGTTTTTTGCTTCGTATTTACTTCAGTGCTATTGCTTGTTGTCTTATTTTACACTTAAATTCTGCAGGGCAAACGTGACGAACACAGTGGTCTGTTCAAAGAGCTGGAGCACCTAGACATGCAGGCTGAGGCTCAGCTGAGAGAAGAGAGGCGCAAGACCGCCACTCTGCTGCAGGTGCTGGAGAAAGCTCCGGTGAAAACTGAGGTTGACCTTCTGAAGGACAATCAGCAACTTGCCCTGCAACTCCAGCAATCTGAGAAAGAAGTCAGAGTATGTTTGTCCTACACATTTCATATTTCTGTCAGTATAATAATAAAATACTGTACGCATTGGGTCAAAAGGGGAATGTTTCATCTGTCCTCTGACAAACTGCAAACAATGCTGAAGCATAATCCACCCTCGAACAGAATCGCACATCTTATGCTGGTGACCTTGGATGGTTAGGTCTATTTGGGAACCTGAATTATTGAGACCCTAATCTGCGACAGCATCAAGATATACTTTCTGGAGCTCCCCGTTATCATGTTGTGTAAATTCTCATTAAGAGCAGACACCTACATTGTGTTTTTCTGTTTTTCAGGCTATACATGTGCGAATGGAGCAGTTGGAGGAGGCCCAGAACAAAGCCAACGACAGGGTCTCCAACCACAAACAGGCCACCCAGCTCCTGCAGACGGAGCTGCAAGATTCCTGTGCACAAGTTCAGGAGAAGGAGAACACTATCCAAACCCTCAAGAAGAAACTGCGGGAGACGGAGGTATGTCTTAAGCGCTGATATATGTATGTAATAGCAGCCTCTTTTTTTCATTCTCACAGCACAGCCTGTTCTTCACTGCTGCCTTGTACTTGCAGCCATTCTACTGTGGCATGAATTTTTGTTAAAGTCTGCTTACAGATTTGGGTTATGTGTGAGATGATGTCCATAATACGTCATCTTTGTTTTACACTGAACAGGGCCTTTTTGTAATTTATTTTTCTGGTTTAGGAATATGCTAAGAAGAAAAGCACATCGCCCAGCGCTATGGAGCTGGAAAAACTGCAGACTAAAGTGGTTAAAATGGAGGTGGCGCTGACTGCAGCATCTTCTAAACACCAAGACGAGTAAGTGTCCATTTGTTTGATTCTGACCCAGTTTCTCTGTTCCTTCATTTGCAAGTCTTTATTTCTGATATTCTCCTCAATTTAACCCGTTTTACAAAATGTGTAGGGTAGATGGCGAAAGAGGGCACTTTTCCAAGGCATGTTGGAAATGGTTTGAAACAATGCCCTCTCAGTGTCCCTCTCAGCTTTCCTACCTCTCATCTCAATAAAGAAATATCCCCTGAGGGTGGACGCCCCTCTTTCCATTTTCTATGAAGGAATTGCTTGAAACAAAAGTCAAGGGATATATGATATTCAACACATGACTGATTGTTCTGAGGTTTTTTCTCTCTCCAGGATCCAGAGGATGACCACACTGCTTAACGTCAAGGAAGATTCACTGAGGAAGCTGAAGGAGACCTTGAGGAAATCACAGCAGCAAGGGGAGGAGTCATGTAAGTCGGTGGCTCTCGATGTTTTCAGCTCGCAACCCCCAAAAGTGATAACCTCTCACACCCCTCTGTTACAGTTGTGATATGTGTGCATGTTCAACGTGTGCATACTAAACTTAACTCGACAGATGATTTTAACTTGAGTGGCATTCTCCTTTAACTCATAACGTATTTGAAATGTTTGTGTTTTGAAGTGTATTTGTTTAATCCAGTCCTGCAGGGTGGGGACCTCTATGCCAGATTGACCAACCCCAGGGATTTGACTGTCCAAAGCAGCATTCTCCTGGAAAAGACCAAACTGGAGGAGGAAGTCAAACAGCTTCAGCTGAAAATAACAGATCTGGAAAGGTAAGATCAGCCTGTTTAAAGGATCATACTGCTTTGACATTTCATGTAATTAAATGCATCGCTAAGCTCTGCTCTGATGTTGGTCACACTTGTCACGACAGCTTGGTGTCCAGTCAACAAGCGGAGATTGTCAAGTGGAAGAGCCGAGCCATCAAGCTGAAGGAGAAGAGCAGGGTAATGGTTGACAAGCCTTTGTCACCTTGTACACCCACCAAGAGACGCCTTCCCATGACCTCGGAGAGCTCCAACTTCCTCAATTCACCCAAAAGGTTCCAGGGTACTCCCCAGAAGACATTCGATTCTCCCATGAAGCTGTTGGATTCGTCAAAGATCCCTCCCCTTGACTCCCCCAAAAGCAAATTCTTCGATGTCAGTCCAGGCTCCGAGTCCCTGTCAAGACACTGTCCCAAGCAGTTTTTTGATAACTCCAACCTCGGAACCATTCCAGGTCAGCAAACCCTCAGGTTTACCTCCCTTGTTAGGCTAGTTTGTCTGTTTTTCTCCGATGAAATAGTCTTACCATCATAAACAATGCAGCTGTTTATTTTGCCAGAGGTTTCATGTGTTCCCACCACGACTGATGAGGATTCGGAAAGTGCAGAGGAGGGTAATTGCTGTAATCTCCATCTGTGTGTTTGGGAAATCACGGGTTTTACTAACAGGAGCATGAACAATCTCTAATCTCTAGCCGGTCACATGGAGTACCTGTATGGTTTGTTGTTGGGACTTAACAATGCTTCCACTAATTTCAGTTTCAACGTTAACAATTCAGTGATGATGGGCTCGAAACCTGAATCAGGGCTCATGGGCTTCATCTTGGATTGATTAGCTTAAACCCTCCACTCCCTTGTGTCCCTCTGATTCAGCTACAGCAAAATATTTTTCAAGTTAACATTGTCTTGTGGCATTCACTATCAAATTGTACCTACATGCCAAATCTACTAAACTAGGTGAGCCCACCTTTTATTTTCACGTGAAGCCCTTTTAGTGCAGGACTATTGCTAGCTGCGCTGTTTCATAACTTGCATAATTTCAGGCACAAAATTGGCTAAGATCGTCGTAGTGATTTGATTTGTTAAAAAAAAATATTAAACACCATATATCCTTTTTAGTTTTGGTTCAGCCAGTGTCTTCTGTCTCATGAATTTCATTTGACATTAGTTTAGTTTGAACATCTTAATGGTAAGGTGTTGGTGCATATGAAGTTAGCAGAGCAACACTGCGATAATGTGTGATTTATTGGATTCATATATATGAATGTGTACATTTGCTCTACATAAGACTAACTCAGTAAGGTCCTATGCATATAGTATTTAAGACTTTGTGAGCGAAAAGGTAGCTGTCATTTATTTGATGTGGAACAGATGGCTAGCCAGCAGCGATCAATAAGAATAGAAACAATGTCAGTCTGTAATTTAATTGATTTGAAGCGTAAGGCTTGGTTATGTTACGCAGTGGTAACAAAAACAAATGGCAGGCTGTGATTCTGAAGGACCTTCATACACTGGTGGGTGATTATCACAGTTTGAAACATCCAACCACTCTCACATTTACAAACACCTCTGTCCACAACATTGTTGGGTGTTTCCACGCCAAAATGAACAGCTTAACCACTGACGTTGAGGGGCAGTGAGCTTGGTCTGGTTTTGTTTGTCTTTTTCCTCAATATTCCTTTGGCTTATAAACTTCTTGTGTCTTGTAGATGCGCCTGCCGGTGTGGACAAAAAGGAGGAGTGGTGGCCTCTGTCTCCGAAGCAAGATGAGATCTGTAAAGCCCAGTAACACTTAGTTGTTCCATGTGTGCATCGTTCGTCACTGCTTTTTATGTGGTTTCCATTATTTCTGTATCTTTCATTGTCTTGTAAAGTGTGTTATTGTCTATTTTATTCCTCAGAAATAAAACTGATTAGCTGTTTTTAAAATAAATTTCATTGACAAATTTACTTGGCTTTCAGAAATTGTTTGATCTTCATCAAATGTGGCAGAGCGAGAACTACATGAACAAATGCTGGTGAAAGGACCTGGTGTAGATGTTAAAGTTATTAACCAAGTTTTTGATCGAGGACTGACAATATCTGACAGTTTAACGTTATTATTTATTCTTTTTAAGATTATTTTTGGGGATTTTTTTTCCTTTTATTCGATAGCTAGCTGTAGAGAGACAGGAACGATCGGATGAGAGACAAGGGATGACACGCGATGTAGGTCCTGGGCAGTTATATGGTATGCACCTTAGACCACTGAGCCACATGTATTTTTAGATTTAAAGTTTGACAATGTTTGTAAATATTGAATTCAAATGGCCGTTTCAGTCAACTATATAGCCAGGACAGGGTTATTAATATTACAAAACAATACTCTGGGGAACCGTTTGGAAATACAGGTTCTCCATTCATATCAATATAATTAGACTTTAAATAGCAAATGAAATTCAAATAGACCGATGTTGACGCTGCACAACCAAATCTATGGTTTTTGAGTGAGCGTGTTTTTTCAGTGAGCGTTTCAGTTTGTGTTTTTGTCCTGCTCACACCAGCCTGTAGAGGAAGGATTGGCCACACTTCTTGGCCTTGCTGACCTCTAAAACCCAGGAGAGGACAGTCAGTGTCTCAATCCATCTTAATGGGAGAATGCATCAGCTGCAGTGTGAAAGGACATGGCAACTCAGATACACGTTAAAGTGAATATCGCTCACCTGACCACTTTGGCTAGGATGTCCTGGGTCAGAGTAGTTACAGGGGCTGGTCGGGGGAACCAGGATGGTGGCGGGATGGTGCCTGTCCCACTGGAGTCTGGAGTCTGCAACTGGCTGGGTTTGAATCACCAATGAGTTGAAGTGAAAGACCGAGAAGCCAATATACTAAAGATGCTTTTCTTTCTTTCCTGTCTCTCCACTACCAACTATTTAATAAAGGCAATAAAAAAACTTTAAAAAGAATGTTTAGAAATCTTAAAAAATGGTCAAAGATGTGTTTGCACATGAGCCCTGATCGACTAACCACCCAAACTGGCATTCACTGATATGCAGTTTTTAGGTTTAATAAACACACAGGTGAAAAACAATCTGATGGGTCAACGTAGAACATACATTAACTCCAGAGTTGAGCACACAATTTTCACCTCTGTTTCTTCTTCATAATTATTTATAATGTCTCTGAAACGTGCTGATTTGAGGCCAGTTTGTTACATGACTTAACTGGTATGGCGAGCCGTTTTAACATTTAATCACACAGGCCAATGCAAAGTATAGATGTTGTATTAATTTTGAACTGGTCCTTATTCCAGTCAACATTTCCATGTACTTTAACTAGTCATAGTTAGTCAAACCAAGTCAGTCAAACTGGTGATTCTTATGAGCCAAATGTTAAATTTCAGGTATTGAGATATCTACATATAATACGTCAAGTCAAAATGTAATTGTGGCTAGTCAGGTTGAGTGATTAAATATTACTACTGCTTGAAAAATGAGAATCAAGACTGGTTAGAAAGACCGGTGAGGCCTGCGGTGTTGTTTCAAAGTGATGTAGTGACCAGTAGCGGACGGTAGGTGGCGACACGTTCAGAATGAAATGTGCATCTTATTTTTTATTCCATTATTTTAGTAGCCTTGGTCACTTTGAGGTTTTATCCTAAATGTCCTTTTTTTTCCAGAACTGTAGTAATCCTGCAATACAGTTTAGACTTATACTTGTAAAATGCTGTAAAAATCACAGCATATTCCTATAAGTCTATGGGAGTGTTACAGGAATATTATGGTGGTCACTATAAACTCATCGCATACCACAGACACACCATGAGTCGCTATATGAATATTATGAGCCTATTCCAGTAATTTTTCGTTTGTTAAAATAAATCAACAGCACTTTTGGGGCGTTTTCTGGTCAGTTTTGCAGAGTTTTTAACCCCGCCCACACTTCAAAACTCTCAAGGCTGTGGTTTTTTTCTTTTCTTTTTCTTTAGCTGTTTTTGCTGTTTTTGCTCCCTCTAACAGCCTAATTTCCTCTTGCCAGGATGATGTAGTTATTTAGACCAGTGTGTAGTCTTCAGAGGAGGAAACCCCTGCAGGTATTTTTCAGAGACTTTTGCGACAGGAGCAACAGGTGTGTTGTCGGTGCGAACGGGTGAGGTGATGTTTATGTTCTCCTTACATCAGACCAGTCCACACGGGGGGAAAGAGTCACATATTTTAGAATATGTTTACAGGTCGGCTGTGTGTTGTTAAGGGCGCAAATAGGAAGAACGTGTATTTCTAGCGTCCATCGAGTGAATGGTCACGTATATGTGCAATTTATAGGACTTCTGCAGCACTTTTACAGTTTCTCCGTTGCAAACTGGGGGTAGATTTATCGCCAAAAAAAATGTTTGCATAGGCTGACTTAGCCCTGATACAGGACCCTTTGGGAGGCTTCCATCATATGTGTTGTTTACCTTTGGGAGAGGTAAACAACCCATGGAAGCCGCCCAAAGGGTCCTGTATCAGGGCTAGGGCTGACCAAAAGGATGTGCACATTTGCTCATTAAGCTGACTAAAAACTCCTGCAGGTCAACATTTCCTACTGCAAACACACCGTGTATTTCTCAAAGGACCTTAATTCAGACAGAATATTCTAGTTTGTAAAGTTCAAGCAGAGGCAGATATTTCAGTGTCAGAGGACTGGAGGCAAGGCCAGTGTATTTGTGTATTTGGGCTGGGCGTGTGTCTTGGTGCCTCCATGGGTGCTTATTTAACCTGCTGACAGAACAGGTGGTGGTTTACATTCCTCTCTCTCTCTCTCTCTATCTGGGGAGGGCGATGGTTACAGGTATGACTGCATACCTGCTTTTCCTGTGTAACATGACCTACGTTAAGAAGACCACAGCATTTCGTGACTCACAAGAGAAAAGTGTTTGTCTGTTGATCTCCACTATATTCCTAAATTCCCCATTATGAGCTCCTTATTAAGTTATGAGCCATGTTAAGATCTTTGCTTACAAAAATAGTCATCTGCAGTATTAAATATTGCCTGATCAATTTCAGGTAGCAACATTTTTCCAAAATGTACATAAAGATTTTGGTATGAAACCCTGCATTTATTTACTGTCTGTCTCTTCTTTCGGTTTTATTTCCCACAGGGCGCTCTGGCCAGAAGTCCTCCTTCATCTTCTTGTCATCCCCTCTTCCTCTCCTCTACCCATCAGCCAACTATGTCAGGCGTCATCCTGCAGCGGCTCGGCACCTTGACCCTAAGCATCAAGCAGCTCAGCCGCCTGCCCCTCCTCTCAGACCTCTTCCCTTCCTCCCTGCCCTTACCCAGCCCCACCGTCACAGCCTCCCAGGTCCCCAGACTGTTTCAAGAGCCCTACATCCTGTCGGGCTACCGTCCAGTGGACCAGGACTGGCGCTGCTACATCCTCAGCCTCTTTCAAAGACACAATGAATCCCTGAATGTGTGGACCCACCTGCTAGCTGGTCCTGTGCTGCTGCTACGGTGGTGGGCCAACTTTGGCGCTCTGGGGTACACCGTAGACATAACCTCCCTGCCTCTGTGCCTCTTCATGGTGTCTTGCCTCACCTATCTGTTCTTCAGTGTGTTAGCCCACCTCTTGCAGTCTCATTCTGAATTTGCACACTACTCCGTCTTCTTTATGGACTATGTGGGAGTGGCTGTGTATCAGTATGGTTGCGCACTGAGCCACTATTTCTACTCCTCTGAGCCGGTGTGGAGAGAAAGTGGCATCGGGACATTGTTTTTGCCTGGAGCTGCCTTCCTTGGGTGGTTGTCTTGCGCCAGTTGCTGTTTCGCCAAGTCCTGGTACAGGCGGCCATACCCATTGCGCCGTAAAATCTGCCAGCTGATCCCTACCAGTCTGGCATATCTGCTGGACATCAGCCCTGTGGCCCACCGCTTGGCCACCGTACCCTGG
>CABFOQ010053266.1:6256-33861 GCA_900660455.1 Gephyroberyx darwinii
GGGGGGGGGGGGGTGACTGACCCCACTGCAATCACAGGGAAAATCTGTTGTTTTAAGTTCTCTATTCATCAGTAAAGACATTTCAATTTCAAGATAACAGTTTCGCAATAATAAACATTTTAGTCACAACAGACTAGATAACCCACAACGTCACAATGTTAGCCACAATGTCAAATACATACATCCTCATTTTTACTTTGCCAGACCAATGGTAAGAAAACCCCAAACCATGATAAACTAAGAAAGAGTAGTGGAACTGCAGACCACTTCCCTCCTAATATGACAAAGCTATATCACTTACTCTAAATGAGAAATCTCAGCAAACATCTTACGCACACTTAGGCTAGGCTGTAAAATATTTACCAATTATAGAACTGGGGAGAAATGTCACACAAAACATTGACTGCACAGTATCTGATGATTTGGCTTATCCATGCATCAATAGCTGAACAATGATGACAGAGCATTTGAATGTTTTCAGGTGTTCTGGCCTCTACATTATTATATGTTACCTATAATATGTATGTATATATATGTCAGTCATTCTTCCCCAATAAAACCTTAATCCTGCTCTTTTGCGCCTTGGCTAAGGCCTAAGTTCCTTTTGTGGCAGGTGACCTTGGTTGGGGTCTAGAAAGTATCTCTGTTATTGACTGTTCAAACATGCCTACATGCATGGGCAGTCATAGGAACCCCTTTCAGGCACAAGAAAATGAGGAAATGGAAGAAAGCTTATGCAATAACTGATATTAGGGAGACAAGAGAGACATGATTACGGACTAAGAGTTTCCCCTATTTCTCAACTTCAATAACTTCAATAGGCTAGACTGCGGAACTTGTTATTTGACAAGGGAGATTTTCATCCACATTCGTTTTCTGGCTATCATGAAAACTGCACAGTTGGTATTTTCCCTTAGGCTGCAGGGCCAGATTTGGCTGCTGGAGGCCACTGGTAACATACAGCCAGGCACTGAGAATGAGGCATGGGCAAGTTCTTCTACAAAAAGAGCTCACCCAATTTACTAAGACCTAATGGAAATCATGTTCCTAGGATTATGTTATCACAACATTCAAGCAAGTATTATAAATTATTAAGGCTAGGCTGCTTGCTGTTGGAGGGTATCTGAGTCGACAGGAGCTTATGAATGGGAGACAGATGAAGTCAATAAGGCCACGTCACTGCAATGTCAACATATGCACCCATCTGGATGGTGAGGACCAAAGCGGAGCAGGAGGCCCCTATCCTGAATGGCAGTTCTGTACTTAAGGCTACCCCGGAGTGAGCTCAGGACCTGGCAGATGATGGGAGAAGGCCATAGAGAGGCAAACCTTCTCTTCTCCATGGGGCTCCTAATGGCCATTTTCACAAGTCTTGTAAATTGGCCTCAATGGACTGGTGAAATTTAATGTTAGCATTTAAGGAAATGGCACTTATGAATAGATGGCCTCAACCCTCGATCTCCTTACAAACTATGGCAATCCTCCTCCCTGCTGATTCCTTCCCAGCACAGAGCTACAGCAGACCAAATGTCTCTCTCTCCCTCTCCCCTCCCTTAAACCTTAATGAGAGACTGTGAAGAGGCCTGTCAGTGTGACAATAATTACAGAAACTATACTATTAACCAGCTGCAATAGTCCCCCCACCTTCCTAGGCTTTTAGAAAAAAAACACAGGCCATCTCCTACCCCCTCAATCATACACATTCAAACAAAATCCCAACCACATATCTGTGTTTGTGAGATAAAATACTGAGGCCATATTACTTTGTTGATCATCTCACAGTATCGGACAGTTTTTGTAATGAGTCACGCATAAGCCAAACATAAACTCCAAGAACCTACCAATAACCATACAACCATACAATCGCCTGTGCTACTGAAGCATCACATTTAGTCTGGCTTTGGTTGTGTAAGGTAGAAACCCTGCAACGCTAAACAAAAGGAGCAAAGGAGCATATGACTGGACTTACTAGGTAGATACTGTAGGTTTACAGGCAATATGATTTCCTATTAGTAAAACGTTAGTAGGCGGCCTATTCCAATGCATCACCACAAGGGCATGTTAGTAGACAAACAACAGGTGACTGAATACAATAAGCTGTTATTTGATTACAATCAATAGCCTCAGCTAGCGAGCTGTTTAAAACGAGATGAGTACAATTTCAGAGTACCATAACGTAGGGAATGCATCCATCGTGACCATGAATAACTGTTAGACCCAGGCTGTGGGGCTGGATCCTAAGCCCAGGGACTAAGAGAACCAGTCAGTGCACAAAACCCCAGAAGTTGAACTTTGCAATGCAAGCGAATACAACTCCCTGATTAAAAACAAGCCAATTACAAATTGTTAAACACCGAGAATGCAATGTAAATTAGATGATGCAATTCACATTATAAAAGTCTTAATGTACTATAGTCTCTGTAGCTTAAGCGTTCTCCTCATTTTTAATTGAGTAACGTTAACGATGCAAGAAATCGAGTGTACCCCCACATTTCTGGGGTCGTGCAGTAGCTTTATCTTAGCATTTATCTTATAACGTAAGCTTGACAACATGTCTCGTTACCAACTTATCGTTAAGTTGACTGAGGAAGATATACATTATATTTTTAGTCCTTTTGTAGCAATATTCAGGGCCCCCGCAGCCTGAATTGTGTGTAACGGTTAACCTAGCTAGCCAGCTGGGTAACAGAATGTTGGCCATGTTGGCAAGGCAAGAGACTGGTTAGGCTGTCTGTGTTAGCTGTTTGCCGACGTTAGCTAATGTAGAATGCTAGCATAGCATGAGCTAGCCTGAAGCTAGCGAGAGATGTGGTAGCACTAACGTTACTAGCAGCAGAGAGATCCCTACCCTGCTCCTACTGTCTCTTACCTGGTTGCTGTTGTTTGCTGGAGACCACCTTTTCTTATCTTGTGTCGGAAATAGTTACCATGTAGCTTTAAGCAAATTGAAATTTGATGCACACAAATGATGATCAAAATCCGCCAATATTTGTACAACTTCAACAAACTGGCCTAGCTAATGATACACTATGCCCTGTTGGAATAGCATTCCTGTACCAAAGCATGTCATTGCTAGGGTCGGGAGCTAGCTAGGCTAGCTAGCTACACAAGCGTCTCAGGCTGTAGCTCCTCCCAATCCCACATGATTGGTCGCAGAAGAATCATCTCTATTTTTATTGGACAATGGCCTTGTCAGTCAATCACACTGCAGCTGCTGATGTTTTGCATTTTCCTAAGCATCTATTAATGTTCCTAGGCTTGTAAAGCTACTAACCACTACTAACCTAATCGACATAAATGGAGAAATGGGAAAAAAAAATGGAGTAGGATTACTGTGTGTGTGTGTGTGTGTGTGTGTGTGTGTGTGTGTGTGAGAAAAGGGAGCATATTATTTTATACGTCTGTTATAGCTCAGAGTCAGTAGATCAATAGTTGCTCAGGGCCTCTAATGCATTGAGTAGAGCTGTAATATAGGCTTGTTATAATGATGTTAGCTGATTCAATTTAAGATGAACAGATGAACACGAGAGAAGCAGAAATGTGGAAATTCAGACTACATGACTACGAAGTGAAATAGGAAAACAGGAGTTGCAAAATGTGCTTCCTTTTCGTAATTTTCGATTCATTTTGGTATGTTTTCAGTTCCACAGCAATTGTTAATTCCTGTTATGGTAAATAATTTAATTTGTCAGCACAGCCATTGCTAGTTTTATGTGTGTATGATGTAGAAGAACATATGCATATTGCCTCTTTTTCTCTCCCTTTCTCTCCAGGGAGAGCCCTGTCTGTCTGTTTGTCTGTCTATGTTATACACACCCTCTGAAACACACACACACACACACACACACACACACACACACAAATACAATAACTTGTCTTCAAATTCCACACAGACCCCTCCTGGGAAATGATACTATTTCTAATAAACATGTCTGTGGTGAAGAGAGTAACAGGGCAATTTGGAGGGTTGTACAGCACGCTGCAGGATGCAATCTGTTTCCTGTACAAACAGATGGGCCTACTCTACATGTATCCTACTGCATGCACCCTTAAATCCATCTCTAAACAAGGGGCCTCACATTACCAAACCACACACTTTTAAAGGCCTATAAACACAGCTATAATAAAGTATCTATACATCAAAGCTGACAGGGACGTATAGTGCAGGGTAAACCCACGTAAACTCAGTTTTTTTGTTTGAGAAATATAGCATGCCCACCTTTTCAAATTTATATGAATCATGAAATTCATATCATGAAAGTAGAAGAAGCTGTTTTCAAATAATATACATATACAGTTTGACTGTTATACGTATAGTTTATATAGTATAGTTTATCGCTTTTTGATGATAACCAACTGGAGTTCATAGTTTAGTCACCTTTTTATTTACCGTGACATCACTGATAGTAAATTATCATTACTCCTCGAGCAATTTACACAGATTCGACATATGATTGACATAGGCAACATCTCTCCACAGTGTGGCTATAACTACAAGGCTTATACTCATTATTTTGAATTTCATATGACAGGAGAAACATTCAATAGCATATCAGAAATATATATATATATATATATATATATATTATTTTTATAATAACTTTGCAGACTAATTGAAAAGGGTTTTGATGATGTGTGTGTTATATCATGCATGAAAATAGTTTTTTCCGCACAATAAATGCCATCATCAAACTGCATATCATTGTATTTATCATAAAAGCTACTGCCCTCAGTCTAAGTAACAAAGTGGTTTGTGAGTGCCACCTGGTGGGCTGTTAGTGAAACATCCATGCTGTGTCAGTTTCTGAACACAATATTCAAGTCTTCTCTCAACCACTCTGCATTGTCATTATGTCCTAATTTCTTTCCAACAGTGTTGCTCTGCCCTAGGGAGCATGCAGAGACTCATAGCCTCAGCTGGGTTTTCTACACAGACAAAGGAAACCTTGCTGGTGAGCCGCAGAATCTTCTTCTACAGAAAAGGGGAAAAGCAGATGGGCTTATGTTGTTAAACGAGACTTAAATTCAATACTGTGCACCCGCCTCTGGGCATTAGTATGAGAGGCATGTGAAAGTAAACAGGAGCCACGTATAGAGATGTAATCACTAGTGTTATATATCAATCAGCTGCTGGGGCCAGAGAGTACATGAGAGACAATATGAAAACACAGATGTTTGATATGAGCATTGTTGGGAGAAAATAATAGATGGAGTAATACAGAGCACTATGTAAGAGATAGACAACTCTTCACAGGCTCCAAACAAAACTTGTAAATTTAGATTAAACCTTTAATTAGAATAAACCTAACTATAGTTTGTATGATGTCATCTTATTACCCAAATTAAAGCAACCATGTCCTTCATCATTCATGTTCCTGTCTTCTCTGTTGGTTCCATGGTACTTTGTTAAAGGGAATTTCATTTGATTGTCTTGGCAAGCAACAGATTAAGGCTAAGAAATTCAGTTCCAGTTACTTTATGAAAAGTGGGTGGTATCTTTTTTATTATTTTACTCTTTATGAATATGAATAATTCCCAGGCTGACACTCAGATAGTGAAACAAGTGTGGTGATGTGACAACACAAAGACACGCCACATCATGTCAATGTTATAAACGTAAAGGTTGCATATCACTAAAATGAGCTTCTCACATTGCCACTCACAAAACCAGATCCAATATGTGTTTATATATTGCCACAAACTGTATCACAAAGATGAAATATATTCTTGCTTTTTGCTGACATTTTGGTCTTTTGACATTAAAGCAATACTATCAAGAAAAAAAAAACACCAAGTACATTTCTCTTTTATTTCACACACAAATATTAAGACATTACATAACTGGCACTCTTCGCACAACACAACAATACAAAATCATTAGATGAAGATCCAGACATTCTTGAAATTGCACATGAACCGAGCAACATTGTAAACAAATAGATTGATACAACTAAACTTATTTGATGGGCGAGTCTAGGATCTCTTGATAATCCTGCCGAATGGCCCTGCTCACCCTGTAAAGCTTAACTCCTGTCAGGGTGAACACGCTGACCATGATGACCAGGCCTCCAATGACGTCGTAGATGGACGGGATCATCTTCAGCACAATGAGCTGGAGGAACATGGCCACCACGATCTCTAGGTGCTGCACGGTGCTAACTAAGGCTGGGTGGAACTTGTTTAGAGCATAGTAGACCCCTAGGAACGCCACAGTGGAGCAGATACAGATCCCAATTAAATAGCCCCAGGTCTCCCCATCCAGGGGAATGATGGGCTCCTGCATGATAAACATGGTGGAGGCACCCCACACCGTGCCCGTCCAGCCAAAGGTAAAGAGTGCCGTCCACATGCTGACACGCTCCTTAATGGCTCTGTAGACGATCATGGAGAGGGCAGCAGTCAAGCCGGCCATCACTGTCATCGTGTAGCCAAAGGCCTCCTTCCAGAAGCTCAGCCTGGACTTCTCCTCATCTGCTACATTTGGGACCATGACGAGGCACAGACCAAACACGCTGCCCACCACTGTGACCACATCTGTGTAGCCCAGCCTCTCATCCAACAGCAGGAAGGCCAGCACAGCGCTAAAGACTGTGGTGGAGGCTCGCCACATGATGGTGCCATTACTGGGTGGCACTATGGCAAAAGAGGTGTAGGCGCAGGTGATTGAGATTACGTTGCACACCCCATAGAAGAAGAGACGCAGCCGGTAGCCCTTAGGGCCAAAGGGGGCCTCATGGTAGTAGCAGACCACCAGGATGGACAGCACTTGGATCACGGACCGGATGAAGAGCAGCTCGAGTGAGGGCACTTTAGAGCGGTCGGCCGCCAGACGGGTGATCAGTGCCACACACCCATGAGCCACCGCTGCCCCAAACAAGGCCATCCAGGTCACCCTAGAGGCCAACACATTTGCCTCGCCAAAGCTGGCCAGCTGACCCCCAACGCCCTTGTCTTTCTGCACCCCTGACTGCTTCGGCTGGGTGTCCATGGTTCCAAAGAAAGTCCTGCCGCCTTTGCTGTCTGATACCAGTCTCTTTCCAACATTTGCCTCTGCGAAAGCGCCAAAGTCCTCAAAAGAGGGTGCGTCATCGTACCCTTCATCTCCGGGCTGGGGCAAGTGAGTGGCATACTTCACTGTGACTGTGTTTGGATGGATCTTAACCCTCTTTTTTGATCCATACTGCAGATTGGATGGAGATACATCCATGTTTCTGTAGGAGTCAAGGGGGAAATCTGAAAAATTAAATAAAAATCATTACTGTGTAGTATTACTAAAATAACATTCAAACATTGTTCCCATCTGGTCTGATTTTTTTTTGCCTACTCAGTCAAGATAGAGGTTTTCCAAAAAGTGCTTGCATAATTCATTGTCTCTGCGTCCACACCCCCACCCCCCACCGTCCTCACACACACACACACACACACACACTTACCAGCACCTTCTCACTTACCCCTTTACCCTGTCTACCCATACACTCATGTGTTGTGCTATGTCTATATATATATATATATATATATATATGTATATAGCGCAAGCTCATATAAGCCAAGCAGCAAACACTGTGAGGCTGATGTAGTCTGATGGGGATGATATTACATAACAGGAAACCACAGAGTGACAATGGATGTGCTCCACTTATAAAAGACTATAGGACACACCATAAATTTGCAAATTATGTAAAAGGGATTGTGAGAAATATTTTGTTAAATACTTTAGTTTGGGTTCTTTTGCCCAAAGAATGCATCTTGATACGTACTTTTAGCAATAACAGCTGTGAGATTGGCTTGTAATGGGAGTAAGCCTACTGCATTGTGAAGAACTGAAACATCCATGTGAATCCATGTTAAAACAATTTGTCTTGCAAGAATAATTCATTACAATGCAATTAGTAAGAAATAGCATGTGGATTATATATAAAGAATAAAAAAATATGTCAACCCCACCATAAAAACCACAACCTAAATATCTCAAAACCACAAGGGGGCAGAAACATATTTCTAATTGCCCTCTCTCTCTCTCTCTCTCTCTCTCTCTCTCTCTCTCTCTCTCTCTCCGTATCTCTCTCACGCGCTAATTTTCTCAGAATTTCTGAAATATTCAAAAAATATCACTTAATATCTAAGATAATATTCGACAATATCACTAATAATAAAATAAATAAATAAAAAAAAGAAAAAAAAGAAACATTTTCTCAATGAAAAGCAACGTTGAAGCAACGCCGTGAGCGTTTATTGGCAATAAAACGATGGCTTGTTATCTTCACTCCACAGAATCAGACAAAAAGCTCATTATTTAAGAGATTGGGCAAAAATAGCATTTTTAAAAAATAAAAACTCTTAAAATATTACAGTGTTAATGCAAGGCTTATGACATATGGATTATTAAAAATCAATTTTAACTTAGGTTGAGAGAAATTGATTTAGAGACTATGCTAGGTATTCTACATCTGCTATTTTCGTCACAGTCCACTCAGACACGATATAAAAACAAAATCTTCATGGCTATATCAGTGGACAGGATTCTTTTTTTTTCTTTTTCTTTTTTTTTTTTTTAAATAAACGACGATCCAATGTAGCTTTTGCTTAATAACAGTAATTGACTGTAGCAAGAAATATATGATCATACCAACGTTATATCCCTCACCTTTTGTTCTTTAATGAGTTCCTATCGATGCACGAGCCAGGTTTGTGTCATAAATGAAAATATTCTTTGATTTCTTGATCCTTAAATCTGGAGAACTGCAAGTGCCATTTCTCCATCTTCCCCTTCCAGCGGAGCGCCTCTTGAAGATGCGAGGTGCTTGTTCGCTCTCCACGCAGCAGATGATGCTGCTGCTGCTGCTGCTGAAACGAGGAAAAGAGGCTGAGGAGGGAAGGACTGGGAACTGAACTTAGTCATAGACAGTAATCTTTCCTCCTCCCCACACAGACCGGCTCAAAATATTGTTTCATCTTCTATCTCTCAAAGGGGAAAGGATGTGCGTCGGTCCATCATCATCGCCATCATCATCATCATCATCATCATCATCATCATCATCATCACGGAGGGATTATATACAGACTACATCAAAATGAATCAAACCCATTCACTTTGATGGGAGTATTTGATTCGCCTTTTTGATATAACTATGTTGTAGGCAGTGATGAAATAAATAAAAGGCTGGGTAAACTATGATCACTGTGAGGAAAACAACCCCATCTTCAAACAGCCTTAATAGTATAGTACAGTTTAATAGTATAGGCTACTTATGATTTATTTGATTAATCCGATTCATCTTTCAAAAATACTGTCTTTTCATTGGAGCCCAATTTATGAATGCATCTGTGGATGAGAAAGTCTGGGTGGTATAAGGCAGGCATAAATCTCAATCTCAAAATAGGGAAATAGTTGAACGTGTTGAAATTAGATTCACTGTTTAGTTTAGCCCCCAAGCAATGCAACAGGAACCTCAGCTGGTAATGTAGATCATCCTGCTACTAGCTGTCACTAGCCTCTCCCTGTGGTATATGCCTCTGATTTTACCCACTACAGAGCACCACTGAAGGTTGTTATTGTTGTTGTTATAGTTGAGCATCAGGGGAAATGTATTAATATTGATTGGAAGCAATACATATATCTCTTTTTACCATCCTCATGGAATGTGTTGCAATGTTTGAGATTGAATTTAATTGAATCATTCTAAATCTGCTGTATTAAATCTCAATTTAATAGTTACAAGCTTCTACAATCACCCCCCTAATCCTAGTATAAGCATATTTCAAAAGTAAATAGCTCTTCAATGCACTTTGATAAATGACAGTGAAGTTTGCTGAGAGCAGGCGTTTAGTTCTGAAAAGAATGGGGGAACCTCACCTCAAGCTCAAGTGATTTAAAATGGGCGCGCAGGGGTGTGTGTAGAGCTTTAATTCCTGAAGCATTCAATGTCTTTGCCACAGGAAGAAGTCAAGGAATGAAAGGTCCTGGTAAACATTAAACTGCCTCACAGCTCACTGAACCACAATGAAACTGTGATACAATGGTGCATTGCTTATTCCTGGCACCATTCAGGATGAAAAATCAGTCCTTGGGAAATTCAAGGAGAGTTGTCATGACTTGAAGAATGTTTTGCATTGTTGAAGAGGTGAATTGTTCAAGATAGTGAAGTGTTCTGAAATTTTACATTATTTCAGTTCACAGCAGAACAAATGAATTTTTTTTTTCTCCTGAATCTGCTTTTTAAGATAAAGAGATAAGAGATGTAACACATTAAGCTGCCTGAATGCGAGCTACAGTCAATGTATGTCAATCAAGCAAATTGTTGCTAAATTGGCAGATACTGTTAGAAATTAACACTTAGCGATTTCACTGTATATTGGTTATTATCCAAAATACTGCCCTGTTTGATTCTGGCTTCCTTTAACATGTATACTAAGTAGCATCGATAATTTGTAATGTCTGAACTCATTCATCATGTTATTTTAATATGATTAGTTTATTAAAATCAATAGGGATCAAGAAACATCTGATGTGTAGACAAGGAGATTTTAAACAGGTGTGAGCCTAGATAATGGAGGCTAATTACTCAAGATAGAGATCAATATGTTACAAATATCCCCCGTGACGCAACAGCTCTAGTGCAGCTTTGTTGTGTACTGACACCCTGTATCTTTGTTACATGGCTTATGAACTGATGACTAACATGGAAAGGAAAGTTAGGCATTCATAACTGATATTCTAGGTGGTGATGCGATGAGTATGCGCAGGAACAACTCTCCACTTTTATTTATCGCACATTGCAAAATCTCAATTTATGCATAGTTTCTACTTTTATTCTGTGAGGAATCTACTTTAATGTATTTTGTCTACTGATTAGCAAACAGTAACACAAAGACTATTTTCTATCTGAAAATGAAAATGCAGGAGGCAAAACTGGAGCTGTGTGGATCTTTTAATTAAATCTATTTCAGAGCCTGCCATGTTTGATAACACAATGGGTATCAGATCGAACTCCTGATTTGAAGGCATTTTACACAGACACCCAGGTTTGAACATTACATGCACTGACATTAATGTTTTGTTCTGTATCTAGAAGCCCTTTTGCTTTCAGACATTTCTGTGGTGTCTGAAGCTTAGCAGCCTGTTTGCTCAAAGGAACAAAAGATACGATGGTTTACCTCCATCTCTATTCTCACCTCACCTTTCTCATTGGTCATTTAGTCAGCATGTTGGAGAAACAAATGAGAGTCTGGGGTCTCTGTTTTGTATTCACCACCTGTCTTTTTTGATTTGTATATTTGTCTGGCCCACTAGGCTTTTACAATAGGCATGAGGCTCATTCATCTTCGTCTGGGGGTTAGGCCATCTGCCATTGATTAAGTATATATATCTTCCTTTTATTGGCTGGAGAGCAGAAAACAAAAACCCACTATCCTCATCATTGGTGGAATGATTGACAGGTTTATACACCAATTTAAGGAACACAAGAATGGGAAATGTGAGAAGCGGCTTATCACTGACATGGAACAAAAAATGTAGAATGAATGGGAGATGGTGACTTTGATGGACAATTTGTGTGTGTGTGTGTGTGTGTGTGTGTGTGTGTGTGTGTGTGTGAGTGTGAGTGTGTGTGTGGCCTTTGTTTTGTCCACATTCAGGGGTAAACACAAACACTGCAATGTCCAGCCAACCAGCCACTTTTATACCTGCCACATTGATCTGGAATGGCCCTTTTCCCCTGGCAGGCTATTGGCACTTTTGCTTTCTGTCTATTTGATGAACCAAATTCAAATAATGTCTCATATTTCCATGAATCATAAGTGGTGTGACAGTTTGCCCTAAACCAAGTCTTTTAATGATGTATGAGCAAAAGAAAAGACATTCCCATAGAAGCAGCACCAAAGAGGTCAGTAGTTAATCTCAATAATCTATAGGTTCCTAAAACACTATGTATCTATATTACTAAAAATAATCTAGAACTAAATAAAAAGGTAAGCAGTGCCCTTTCTTTGAAACAGAAAATAGCACAAACCCATACACCCACAAAGAGACTAAAATATGACTCTTCCATCTCATATGTAACATGAGAGCCCAACAATACACCACAGATCGACAGCACATTATATATAAGGGAGCTAGGTTATTATATGGCAGATCCATTTGAATTTGATAAGACAATCACGAGGGTGCACATACCTCTGAAGCTGAGGGTTAATATTCTGGGTCTTACCACATTTGTTACAATCAAAGTAAATCAATCAGTGGATGAAATAAAAACATTTGAGGGTTGCTCACCCAGAGATAAATCAACCCACATAATCTCATAAAATCATACAATCATAAAATAATACAATACACTCCACGTGAAAATCACACAAAAATTAACTTGACATCTTGATATAACACAACAATTATTAAGTTGTCCACGGGCTGTCAATGTCTTACAGCTGTGAAACTGAATTTAATTGACTCAGAAGCTCATCCTATCACCATCTGCTGAGCGGTGAAAGGAGAGACTAAGGGGCCTAAAATTACATTCACCCAGCTGGATAAAGATTACAAAGAGGGTAGCAGTCTCCAGCCTCCTCTCGATCAAACTTGCATCCACTGTAGCAGATAATGAGCATCAGCACATTGTCTCGCTCACACTCTGAAATTATCGGTTCCTCGCTGCAGCCAAGTGTTGCATCCTGAAGCTCCAGCTCCTGATTTTGCACAAAATCTTGTGCATACCTGTGAAAAACTCAAGACTGTGCAGAATACCATTTTCTCTCTGCAGGTAGTTTGAACTACGGGAGGAATGCGGCTGTGAGAACTGTAAAAAAAAAAAAAAAAAAACCTGTAAGATTCTGGTAGCTAGCTATGGTGGGCTACATGTATTACCTTAAAACATGAGCCTCTGGATTCTTGAGAGACATACATTTCTACAAGTTTTTCAGTGTGGAGTCAATAAACGTCTGATTCCTGATGTTTGTATGATGTGCAGATTGGCCAACAGTATTTATAGCTGGGCTGATGTAAATTCAAAATGGCTGCCATGGGATAAAATCCATTGTTAAGTCGGAAACTAGAAAAGCTTCTACATAGATGAGGAAGCCATACTAGAAGTCTGTCAAAAGCTTAGGAAGGTGGTATGACATCAATTTAAATGACAAGGTGCAGATTCAGGAGATAAGACGGGAGAGGAGACATTGAGGTCAAGAGTACCAGGCAAGTTTATGTTGTTGTGTCTGCAACTTGGTCTGTGGCCCTCGACATATATGAGATAACAGTAGAGAGCTTAGAGAGGCTGGTTAGCTCTTATGTCAAGAATCAGCTCCCACGGTGTCTTAGTAGTGTGGCTTTGTGTCACAGATCTTTACCTACCTATTTAAGTGTGAGGTACGATTGGAGATGATGCTGACAGGGTGTAAAGACCAAACAGTTAGGAAATGTAGCGTCTGCTGTATCAGCGGGGAGAAAATTGAACCCAAAATAAGCAGCCACAGTCAGCAATTTAACATGAAAGAAAGGTTTTCCCCTATTCTGGTGAGATTAATCTGACAGGGGACACTTTATATGAGCCGGTGTGGCAGACCGTCCTGCTGTCTGAGACTCAAGGGATCTGCCAAGTCATGGGCTCGATGACATTTTGAGCTGAGGTACAGAGGCCAGGGCTGACAGTAAGCTGTGTCATCTGCTGTTGTCAGAGTACTCGACAAACAAAATCTGTGAGTGTACAAGCGGATGAGATCCCTTCAGTTCCTTCACAATAGATGTACCTCTGTGCCTCTTCTACAGAGAAGCCATTTCTGTTGTATCGTTGGCTGTTATATTGGAGACCTCTCTTCACCTACAGGCTGTATCACAAGAAATTCTATCGCTAGTACCATTCGACATCACAGTATACCTACTACATATCAAAGGTAATGCACAAATTTTCCTGCCACCTGACACCCAAACTGCTGTGCTTCTTCTGTTTCTTAAATGTAACATCAGAAAGACCATCTGGGACAGACACATCCAATCTTGCCTCAGGTGGCTTAACCCTGAGTCAGAGTCTGTGATTAAGACATGGCCATTTCTGGTTTTGATTAGCCTTTGCCTCAACCCCTTCAGACTGCTGCCACGCGAGGGCCATTAATACAGCAGACTGTGTATGTGTGTGCATGTGTGTGTGTGTATGTGTGTGTGCTGATCCATAATGCATATGATCCTTTTGACTAGACGCCTTCTCTCACGAGAATGCCCTTTTCTCTGCATCCACCCACCCATTGAACCATCGCATCTCCTCTGCTCACAATTCAACAACAAATGTTCTGCTCAACTTATTAGATTTACAAACATGGAAATATCTTTATACGTCATTTTGCTTTTGTAAATCTGCAGCGTATATGGATTCTGTTTTTGTTATTCTATATTCATCCTTGGTAGAGTTAAAGCTAGACAGAGAGAGAGAGAGAGAGAGGGAAAGATAAATAGACACACTATAGAGGCATGCACAGATAAGAGAAGGCTGTGTTGTGTTTATCACTGTGCAGCAGCTACAGGATATTTTACAAACAGGGATGGATGGTGGCATTACATAGCCTCAGCATCCTCACCCATCATGCATTAATGGAGAGCATGAGGGGTGCTCCAGTCAAAACTGTGGACAGCATAAATCACATAAATCACTCTCTCTCTATCATGTCAACACATGGCTAAATACTAATCTAATACTAAAATCTGATACTGATAGAAACATGTAAACTGTGCAAAATCAAACTTGATTTTTGAAACTGCTTATGCATCGCCTGTGGCTGTATTTCTTTTTCAGCTCTCCCCTTCCCTCCCTCTCCATGTCTGGACTACAGACATGGAATATGCCAAATTCTGACCACAATGCAAGTCTGACCATCTCTTTATTTGGTTTTGAAGATCCAATAACAATGTGAACAATGAGAGTCCTGCTTGAAACTGATTATCTTTTGTTTTCCTGCATCAGCCAAATTTCTCGCTCAAGTTGGAAAATTTCAGCTTGACCGAACGTTGATTATGCCAATTCTATCTTGTTCTATTCCCCTCCCTCCATCTGAATTGTTTGAATGAAGAGCTATTCATATCATAGCACTCAATGTCAGACTATATTTAAAGTCTCATACTTTGAATCAGCAGCAAAGGCATCAGCAATGAAACAGTAGTATCACTGCAACCCTTGTCCATGCCATGACAGAGAAATGGGATCAATAGGATATTCTGTTTATCACCTCAATTGACCTACAGAAAGTCTACTGAGGCGAACACCACCACTGAGGGTGCAAACAGCAGCAAATATAAATCAGACTGAATGAATGTGGCCTTCAAAGTCTGTTGTGGAGTCACCAGCGAGAGACAAAACAAGCAGTCAAGGTATTGGATGCATAGATCATCTTTTAAAACTTTGTTTGCTACTCTGACAGTGGAGGATCTGAAGCAAGGAAAGGTGGAGGATGTTAGAACATGTGATGGCTTCCTTCCCTAACCAACCTATCACATAGTAGAACCTGTGACAGCACTGTGACAGACACCAGTAATTACAGTTTAATATGAGAGCAGATTATTAGAGGGGGGTGATCCGTTATCCGATGATCAATCATCATCTGCATCAGTGGAAGGTCAGAGAGCAAGATGCTTTATTGGAGCGAGATTATAGATTCACTGAAGCCCCCATGTGAAAAACATACCTAAATCAAAGCTGTTCATCATTGGCTTGTACAAGCTGTTTTCATGTACTCAGTTTGAGGGAAGGGCCAGTCCAGTATAGCCAATCAAGCTAGCTCCGGTGAAAGCTGTCAGTTTAGCTGTCAGGGCGATTTTGATTCCCAGGTGAGCAAGATCAACAAAACACAGCGAAGCCTGCAAAGATAGTTCAGGCAGACAACTCGAGTGGCGCTACAGCTCAATCAGCTGAGCTCACGCATAGCCGTTGCAAATTGGGCGGTCTATTTAAGCTTGCCCAACTCACTCGCTCATTCTCTGCTGCTGTTTACCCTGCTGCACTGCTACTGCTGCTCCTGAATCTCGCACCCATCCACCACCCAGCATCCACCTGTGGACTCTGTTTCATAGTCCGACTAGGGAGGATGCTATCAATCGCACCCTGCCTCACTTGGCTGGCTTAATGTTGCACAGAGGATGATGCAACAGTGATGCAGAAGTAGATTTTTTATTTACATTTATTCTCAATAACATTTTTTAGAAGCAATGCATGAGTTGTTTGACTAACCTGCAATTTCTTAATTTAAACAGCGGCTGCTGGAATCAAAACAAATGCACCGCCTTCAGTACATACTCCCATGTATTGACTACATCAAAGACACTTCTCAGACTATTTTTTCTTCCAGGCAATAGGGAATAGGCCACAGCATACCATTTCATCATTGTCTCTGAGAACACAGTTTTTAAATTCAGTAAGACTGCCATTTGCCATCATGCCCACAGAAAGCCCTGCTGCACCAGTTTAAATATTATCTTGTTCTCTCAGCGAATTAGATTGTTTTGATTCGGTTGAAGAGAACATTTTCTTCAAAGACTCATTGGGACCAGATACCACAGGATATTGATTTGAAAGTCACCCTATTATATTTGTCTCTGCAAACACAGTCGCCAGGACATGACATGTGCTGCTGCTCTGTTAATGTTGTGGTTGTGTTAAAAAGGTTGACAGGCATCAGAGGATGAGAGGAGAGGAGGAAAGGGATGTGACAAGACTGATAACACGGCCAGGATAAGCAATGATTTTTCAATTAGGCATGGCATAAACATGTGATAACTGTCACAAGGATAGCAATACTATAATAAAATATAGCCTGCTGTTTATGTGAGACTAACACTGGCTATAATAGCTCTGTGCACTGATGCATCTTAATCCATGCAAGCATCATGTTATGAGAGGACAGATATAAATCATACTGCGTCAGTACAAGTGGGCTAATGAAGAACATAATAGGATTTTTTTCATGCACACCGCACAAGACAAGGTTTGGTTTCACCATCTAGGATAATGTCTCAGTGCAGCGGAGAGCATATGAGCATATGCCCGTACATTTTAATAGGACTATAAATAGAGGGGTTTTGGATACTCTCAACAGCTTTTTCATGCCTAAGTGACTCACTCCAGGTTGTCTTGGGAATCATTTGAATTTCAAGCTGGAGTTTGAAATAAACTTGACACAGAAAAAAAAAGTTTCAACACTGTCTGCACCCTACATTGAGTCTGAATAATTGTCAGGGCCAAAGTGCCCCAGCCATGACACCTTTACAAGACTTGCAATATGCCCAAAGTAAGCATATATTTTAATGCTGGTATGGCTGGTTGCATATCAAGCCTTTAAGGGATTTTACAGCTTGAAATTTAGATTTAAACAATTTGTATGGTAGTACAGATTTTCTGCTGGGCAAATGTGAATCCAGAAAGGAGCACACACAACAAGATGGAGGAATTCTTATAAATGGGAGCTGAGCATGATACATGATGTTAGTTACAGCCCACAAAGAATGCCTTTGATTTTCTTTCTAGAGATTTTGTACCTTTTTACTGCTGCTCCAATCCCTGAGGAGCCACCACAGCCAGTTTGTCATTGTTCTCATGGCCTCTTCCTCAGAGTTAGCGGAAAATCGCATCGACCCAGAGAGCATGCTAAAGTCCTTATTGATTGGCTACTCTCTCGGTGGTCATTACCTTTACTGTCACCAGATGGTATGGCTGGTGGATGGAGGGAGTCAGCGGTGGCAAAAACAACCTCATACACCTCCTCTGTGTGAACAGATGGAGCATGAAGAGATGGATGATATCACACAGCGAAGATGCACAAATTACAGAGGCTCACTGACAATGTACAACAAGACAGTACAATGACACCAGAGGAGAACAGAAATCATTCATTTTGACATGACATACTGACATACTGGTGACATACTGAGCAGGTACAAAGCCAAAATAACAGCATCTTATTGCTCAGGAAATATTGACCCACTGGCCTGTCATCATTCCTCTCTCAGTGGCAGTGACCAACAAATAAGTTCCCCTCTAGGCTATTGTTGGTGACTGCTTGCTGCCTCTCTTCAATCCATTTTACAATTGCTCACAGGCTGATGCTAAGATGTTCACCATGGGATGTTCTGTGGTTCTGGATGTGTGGGTTAGCTCCCTCCCAGTCAGCCCCCTGAAATCTTAATTTGACACTAAACAGAAACATTATTCAAAGCTTACCACGGCTGAAGAAGTATTTGCCTGACATGATTATCACTGGGCATGTGCTACTTAAATATGAAAGGAAGTTATCTTGCTTCGTTCTAAAAAGAGGAACTCCTAATAGGGACATCATTACAAAAATAGTGTTAGAGCCAGTATATCAGTGTTTGCTGTTTGAGGAAGAATGTGTTGATTTACCTGCTACTGCATCCCAAGAACAGACTTGTTAGAGAGGATTCTTCCTTGGCGGAGTCTATTCGCCTTACACCGACTCACGGTACAATGAAGTGTTTATTGAAGATGTTTTTGATGCACTGCCCTCGTTTCTGGTTTGCAACCCTTATGGTAACACAAAGCTACTCAAACGCATCTCGAGTTGAGACAGATCTCCGCCTGTCTTTCTCCGTGCCCCATTCTCTGTCTCTTTTTCTTTCTGTCTGTAGGTTTGACCTGAGGGATCCTATTCACGGCCAGGCAGCTGTCAACGGGGCACCCTGGCAGACTGCAGAGTAGCTCGAGATGTGAAATTCTATTTCTGGAACGCAACAGAATACAAAAATGGAGCCCAGTACAGAGTAAGGCCTGCCATATAATGAACAGCGTAGATGTGCCATGGATGCGTTATCAGGCCGTGTTGCCATTCTCTACTTTGACAAACAACCAGCCACCTTTTCCCTCTGAAAGCACCATTGTCACATCTTTATTTGAGCACATCTGTGTTTGACCATTTTCTGTTCAGCTCATACATAATGGAAGAGCAGAAAATGGGAGAAATGGAGCGCGTGTGTATTTGTGTGTGCGTATGTGTCTGTGTATCTGTGGTGCACATTAATGTGCTTACGTGTTCACGAGAAAGAAAGGGACACAGTGATGAGAAAAAGAGAGAGAGAGAGAGAGAACGGGGAGAGAGAGTGAGAAAGGGAGAGAGAGTGAGGAGAAGCGCATGTGAGAGAGAGAGAACTGATGGATGGTCATGACAATTGGAGGTATGAGTCATGTTGAATGGCTTCCATGCTGACGTAGCTGGAGCAGGCTGAGTCAGGTGAGCAGCGCCCTGGGATCACTGACCCTCTGTGGAGACTGCATCACCTTATGGTCCTTTATGTTTTGAGTCAAGGCAGGAAATGTCCCACATTATTAGACCAATAAAAAGAGCCAAGAATCCAGGATTAATAGCTCTGTCATAACACTGTAATGGCATTGTTACAGTACATTTTGATGGGTGTATTATATGATGTGACATTATTGCCCTTAAAGGGAATTTTATTTAACTCTCAAGGTTTATTTGCTCTCTGCGAGACTCATTCTTTTGAAAAATGAAATAACTATGTTTGGTATCCTACACATTTGGAAGAAATGAAAATATCACACATGTATTTTGAAAACTAAACATAACATTTGGTGTTGGTATCATAGGTAACTTGATCATAGGTAACTGCAAAAACAAATGGGCTGATACAGTAAATGCCATTCATCTTTTAATAGACTTGTTGGTTGTGCAACATTCTCCTTTTTTTACAACCCTTGTTTAACCACCAAGTTGACTAGAATGAACCGGCATTGAAAAGGAATATTTTGATACACACTCAGTTTTCTGTACGCCCCAGTATCACAAGGACAAAAACAGGAGACAGAGATGAAAAAGAGATGAGAAAAGGGATTTTGAATGCAGCTGACTCATGCACTGGGTTTAATGTCTTGAGTCGGGGGTGTAAGAACTAAGAAGCTTACAACTGCATGTTCCTCAGTGGAGTCATTTTCGTTGTGTTCAAATTCTCCACAGCATCGTGAATTTTATAGATCAAATGTATGACGTATGAGATTTGCCTTTAAAGGTGCAAGGATAGAAACACTTGCTTCAACAGTTTTATCTTGCTGCTTTTTCACCAATGATCAAGATGTAACCAAGGAACATCTACCATAAAACAGAACAAAACCCGAAACTAGGTCATAATGTGTTTCTTGTCCTTGTGACTGTAACAACTATGACTGGAAAATGAAATGAAATGAAATGAAATGAAATGAAAATACAAGCAAAAATGTTTCATATTATGTTCTGAGCATGATTTCAAATGCCAGCAAATGGCAGGAGGTGTGGAAAAAGCGTCACCTTTAACACCATCTTTAAAACGAGCATGTTCACATTGTTTATCTTTTGATGGCTCAGATAGAAAGGCTTCCCATCAAATCAAACAGGATAAAGGAATAAAACTCTGAAAATAAAATAACTGGGGCACTGAAAATGTATTTGTATTATGTATTATTTGTGCTACAAACTGTACTTACTCTGTATGTGTGTGTGTGTGTGTGTGTGTGTGTGTGTGGTGATGCGGGGGAGGGCTGGTTAGCTGATATTACTGGCCTTCAGTCTTTTTATTATTAAATCAACAGACAAGATAAAAGGCCCCCATGTACACATTCAATAGAGGAGATAAGAGCCCTGGCAGCAGCAACATTATTGGAGAAAGCCTGAGATACAGTGTGTCTAACCATACAGCCAATCAACATGAAGGAACTTCAATC
Organism: Gephyroberyx darwinii; assembly: GCA_900660455.1. Taxonomy (NCBI): domain Eukaryota; kingdom Metazoa; phylum Chordata; class Actinopteri; order Trachichthyiformes; family Trachichthyidae; genus Gephyroberyx; species Gephyroberyx darwinii. The sequence goes on from CABFOQ010053266.1 coordinate 26,950, forward strand.
ATAACCTCCAAACTGCCTTGTACATTGCCATTTAATATTTATGTTTGTTTGCTGTGTGTAGAGTTATGGAGTGTAAATGGTTTGGTCGCATTAAAAGCCTACAATAGTTAATATGTTTCTGTTTGATATATATTAAATTGTTTGTGTAAACAGGTGCAGCATCATATTGCATTATGGGAGCATCAACACAAATGGGTTTCTACTGGCTCTTTCTGAATCCTCCAATGGAAACAGCATTATGGACAAGCATTATCTGCCCACATATTTTCCTCCTCAACCAGCCCATAGTCCTTCTCTTTGTGCTCTTTGTGTGTGTGCATGCTTGTGTGTGTGTGTGTGTCTGATTGTGATTTATATTTTGGATGAAATAATCAAAACTTGTTGGGTTATTATTGTCTGTTATGTAAATATACGATGTAAATAATAATAATAATAATTGTCTTTTCTTTCTAGGATGCCCATTTGCTAGTATTTGTTTTCATTGAACATCAATGGAATAAGATAGTTGATTACTACATTTCTTTTTTAATAAATCATCCTAAATCATCCACGCCAGAGGAATCACTTCATAACTTCACAACCACACAGGAAACATATAAAGAGGTTTGTCATGTCATTTTGAAAGCTTTAGAGACCTAGATCCTGCTGCTCATGCTTCATTTTCAATCACATTTTCAACTGCAAGCCTTGATGCTGGTCAATTATGGTTGTTGTCCAAAAGCATCTTACCAGAGAGGAACATGCCCATGTAAGACCACTGGACTGCATGAAGCCATTACTAAGACGCAAATGGATCCTACTTAGCCTTTTAGATCAATTGATTGTTTTTGACTGGAGCGCATAGTCCCCAGAGAGGTTATCCATGGGTCAGCACAGAATGGGTGGAGAGAGGTAACCACTGTGCTATGGGAAATGATGATATTAGATGTACCACAGGCTGTATTGAATAAGGCAGCAGACGTATAGCACTGTATTGAAGGTTGTGCACTATGCTTATACATTCTTCCTTCCTTTTGAAGGGGTAAGGTTTAAAACATGTGTTGAAGATGATGTGTTAACTTTGACCACTGAATTTACAGGAGGGGATAGAGACTGAAAGAGTGTTGGCAGCGATGAACATCTCCCATAGAGCTCTAGTTGCCACAGAAGGCTGTAGTAACCACGCTGTATGAGGGACTGTACATTTTTGTTATTTCTCCTTGGTCTTTGCAACTCTAGTGTGTAGCGTGAAATGTCATGGTGGAGAATCTAGGGCTGTAGTGATTGGGTGGGTGGGAAATAGAAAGGAGAAGATACAGCAGCTGGCAGCTGTCTAACTTCAGGGCACAGTGCTGTAGTCATGCCTAAATGTTAATGTAGAGCGCTCGCCACAATGGACCTGCTGTGATGAAGGCTTAATCGTAACTCACTGCACATCACGGCAACCTATTTGATCATTGCCCTTTCCCATTTCCAATTAGGCAAAGCAAGGCAAAATAAATAAATAAAAAAGAGCCAATATGTGTATATATAGGCCTTTAAAATCAATCAGTAAATCAATTTGAACGTAAAATTGGGACGGGGAGGAAATACATAAAAAGAGAAGTTTAAGATAAGAAACAACTTAGTAGAGTTGCAGCACCCTATAATTAAGTCCTTCATGGCAATCTTTAGTTGCCACAGGGTCAGAAAAATCGCAGTCAGTTTAGCCAGCCATGACGGCCTGCTGGGCAAAGACATGTTTACGTAATTATTGCAACTATTAAATTGTGAAAGACAAACCCATTGGCTCATTCATTTATCCACTCAGATCATATTACCTGCCGTGTTTTTATTAAATATGATTCATATAACCTGGGTCTGCGTAACAGAAACTCGACATATTGAACACAACCATATTTCATTTTTGCTTTTCTTTTTGGTTGGCACTTCCTTTTTCTCACTTTTCTGGAGAGAACTATATTTAACTAGTTTGGTGTCACAGGCACATTTTATTTTAGCAAATACTACAGCGTCTTCTCAGGGTGAGCCTTCCTCACATTCAAACCTGGCCCTGCTTGAAAGCGTAATCAACAGACATGCACTCACCAAACTAATCTAGATGAAGGAGAGTGCTTCAATTAAAGGGAAGTGTAATTAACCTCTTCACCTTCATCTCTCTGGTGTAACCCTCTATAAGTGATGGAAAATTGAACACAACCTACTGTGTTCTACTCCAGCTCTACTCCTACTCCAGTCTAGAGATCAGTGAGCTGCACCTTCCCACGCGTTGTCTCTTCATCTACATGTTTTCTTGGCAGATGTGTCTCCAGGGTTAGCTGGAAGACTGAAGAGTCCAAGGGTGGCAGGGGACAGTAGAACTGACACACACACAAACACGTGCACATACACACATCCAGATGCATGTACAGACCATCCACCTCTTGCGTTTGAAGGGCTAGTGTTGACAATAGGAGCCACTGATGACTCACCACCAGATTAGTGATCAGCCAGGCCTCTCTGAGTCACCTCAGCATTTTGTTCTCCATTTGTCACATTAATTGCTCTCACAGGTGGAGACAGCTGCCGTGACCCACCTGGCTTTCACCGTTTATCTCTCACTAGGTAAATAAGGCCTTCATTTCATGCCGTAAAACACTGACATCTCTGTCCTCTCTTTTCCACGTGGGCTCAGCCAAGCGGAACTATGTATGAATGCAAACTCTGGCTATTAATACAATCACCATAATTATGATGGATAATTAATACCTCTAACTGATTGCGATCCACGTGAACTAAAATAGCGACTTAATGCCTTGCATAACAAATGGCCTCTGATTTGATGCCGAATTCAAGGCTGCATTAGTAATGTAATGTATGAAGGCTGAATAGGGAAGCCTTTGACAGGCCAGGCCAGTCAGAGCAGGACAGCAGTAAGGTCAGCGTTCACATGGCTCCATCTCTGTCCCACATCTTTGGAAGGTAATTACAAAAAAAAAGGATTCTCCGGGGGAAGCTAAACGTTTGTGCAGCTCAGCTGTTGTTGGACAATGTGGCGCTGACCTGATAACAGTGGTAGAGCACATTTCCACTTTACACACACACACACACACACACACACACGTACACAACATTTTCCACGGTATCTCATTATGTACATTGTTTTCATTGCCACTCTTTCGTCCCCCTCTCTCTTTATTCCCTCCTCCATGTCTGGAGGTACAGGCTTTATTATAACAATGTGTACACTGAGCTACAGCGCCGAGGTAAAACAGCATCTTCAGGGACGAAACAGCAGCTTTTACATAGACATCATTAGCTGACAGTAACTCCATTATGGCTCGTGTATAAACCAAAGCTAGGATTCTTTGATCCTGTATAGCGGACAGAACATAAAAATAAAACTGCTGAGGTTTGATTCCTACTACGACCAACCATAATCAGTATATATACTCATGGTACCTATGTTAAGACTGAATAAAAGTGTCCACCAAACAACAAGTATATTTCACATACATTATTCTCTTATATCCCAAATAGTACACATCAAAATATTTTACAAGCACACAACACTTTATTTCCAGTCTTAAAATAATACAGATTTTTTTAGCACGCTTAGCAAAAGAAGAGGCAGTAAAACGCATTTTCACATCCCCCCTCTCTCTGCTGCTCTTCTGCACTCCTCCGAGTCTTCTACATTTTATCTGCCTGCACCACTGTCCTCTCTAATCCCTCTCTCCCTGTAGCCATGTTGGCAGTGCCACCCTGCAAAAATACACCTCTTATTCTCTCAGGTATTTCAGTGCCTTCTCTTGCCTGATACAAAAGTGAGCTGACACACAAGCTGCGGTGTTGCATTGAGACCATCATCTGTTCATTCACATAAACGCACTCGCACACGCACGCACAAACAGAGCACTACCAATGCTGATTGAAGGAGCTAGAATTGGAGATAAGTACTGTAGCTGTCTCTGTAAGAGATTATAAATAATGCAATTCAGGATTGTATTCATCAACAAGGGAAAATTGGTGCACTCCTGTTTAGGCTTTTACTAGGAAAGTGGCTTAACATCACGACATGATGCCATTTGGTCACACTACTAGTTGTGATTGTTCTATGGGGAAGCAAAAATAGATTTCCCCCTCTGTTCAGATGTGCTGTGGGACACTAATAACAAAACTATGATTTGTGAAATGACCAAATGTTAGGTAGTTAGTAGTTCTCGTACAGTAGAACAAAATCTCTGGCCACAACTTATAGGTCATTTTAGACCACCAACAATAACATCTTCTCATGTTACATTTTCACAGCCTTACCTGACGATAGCAATGACATTTTCTAGGTGACAGAAGCATTAGACTAGTGTTTGTGACATTCAGGCTCATCCTACAACATTCAGTTTAGTTTTTCATGCTTTCATGCATCCTTTAGTGTGTAGCATGCTATCGTGTGCATGTGTATGTTTATATATGTTGAGTGAGGAGGGCCACAGTCATGCAGGCCATTGCCCTGTGGGCCAATGGTTGGCTGAAAATGAGGTTAACTCTCAGAGACGGCTCCCTAATGGGTCAAGGCTAAGCCTGGGTAGTGACAGAGATGTCACAGCAAATATGTCACCAACACAGGCAAACAGCCGGGGCCATGCTGAGTTGTATTTCTCCATCCACTCATTCATTCTAAGAGGCTGAGGCAAACCTTTATCCATCTGTCTGATCTGCTGTTTCTCACTAGAACAAGACGCCTTCACTATCAGTCAGACAAAAGATAAAGTGAGTACATCGAGAACAAAAACACTGCCCACTATATTGTGTTTTTCACTTCAAAGATGAAAGCATGCAGGTACTGTAGTAATGATTCAGAGCCTAGTAACAATAATGTGGTAGCACTGTTTCCGTTCACTATGATTACATAGTTTTATCTGTCTCAGGACACAACCAACAGCAAATTATTGCTTCCAAATCATATCGGAAAGAAAATGTAATGAGGATCCATCAGAAAGCAGCCCGTGGCCAGCTATCAATTCCAGGAAACTACAATATTCAGAATTAACACATTAGTGAAAGCACCAGAGGGATGGAAAGATATTGCATGATAATTACAAAAGCAAATTACATTCCTTAGTTGTTTTGAAATCAGTGAAAAAGGACAGGATTTTTAAAGTGAAATCCCATTTTTTTGCTTGCTTTTCAGGTTTGGAGTGGGAGTCACAACAGCAGATGGGTGGAGGCTGGACATCAGCAGGAACATCCTGACAGTAGAACAATGTGTGCTTCCTTGTGTGGCTAGGATGTTAATTCAATCTCCTCAGCCCTGCAGAATGGCAGTTAGTATTGAGAATAGAGCAACGCACCCTCACTTAACCTACTTATTGGCCACTGAGTCCTATTTGCGTTACTTTTACCTTTTGACATCAAGAAACCAAACACATACAGAATGGGGCATTTCTATTTGATGACAATCGAGAGAAAAAAAGATAGGAGAGAGCGAGGGGAAGGTCCCAGGTTGGATTGAAAACAAGGATGTCACAGCTACAGGGTACATGCCTAGTCAGCAGGATTCCCATTTACACCACTTACTCATGTTGACTACAGTACACGCTGAACTGAGATTTGAGTGCTGACAGCAAAATAATGCAAAAAATACAATATTGCCTGAATGCATATGTTGGTCTCCCATACAAATGGAAGAAAACATACAGTCAGCTGGTAATAACTGTAGATGAAAACAGCTTCCAAATGAATTCAGACCCCTTCATGTCATGGTCTGTACAGTGGTGGTTTAACTCAGACAGTCTCTTGCTAAAATGATTCCCTGGCTCCTGCATGCTCACAGTGAAGAACAATGTATGAAGCTTGTGATACAGCTCCCAACACCTCCAAATATACATGGTGCCAAAGCATGTGTGATTGGGGTAGAAGGGTGACAAAAAAAAAAGCAAAAAAAATACAGTCAGACTATTTGACTGTGCTTTGTACATAATATACCCACACAGAAAACTGTCTGTTTATCATGTTTTGATTTCAACTGTAGGTTTACTGAGCTACCTCGCTCATGATGTTGTAATGTAGTGCATGGATATACCAGTGTGAGACAACTCCTCGAAACCGCTCTCTCTAAGTCACTGGAGCATCAGCAAATGTCAGTGCAACCCCTTTTCCAGTGGTAACACACAGTGCAGCCCTGCACATGCACACCGGCCGGAGGATGAAAGAAGAAAAGAAACTTCTGCAGTAAGAGACTTAACAAGTATGACCATTATGGTTGAAGCAATTACTTTTTCAATCTCCTATTCATCCTTTTCTCTACCTATTTCGACCTCTCTCTTCATCCAATCCCGACCCCCCCCGCGCTCTTTCTCCGTAGCGAGGCTATTTCACAATTTGACATGCTGCAAAGCCAGGCTAAGGCATGGGGCACTATGCTGATGCCTGTGAGCCTGGCCTCTCACTGGTTGAGGAAAAGCTAAGCTGACAAGTGGGTTCAGCTGCGTCACAGTGTCCCTTGAGTCAGGGTAAGAGAGAAGAAAATGAAGGCATGGCATGTTCTTTCAGAGGTGCCCTCCTTTACACTTCACCTCTCGGCACCTCCTGGTACCCAGCTGCTGGCTTGTGCCTCGGGCCGCTTCTGCAAACAATGTCGTCCTCATGTTCCAACTGGATGACTTCAAGGCATGGAGGGGGAAAGGAAATGGCACATTCCCTCTGATGTCATGAGGAGCTAACGTCATCCAAGTCAATACTGTATAGACGGCAATTTGACTGAAACATTTGAATGATCATGAGTACCATCACGGTTATTCTTTTTAAAAATTACATCCAACACTGCTACTGCATGCCAGCGTTATGGCTACCAAGCCACTACTTGCAGCTTAGGAACACTCTTTAATACAGATGTCAAAATCTGTGTATTTTTAAGAAAGGCACACACTCTCTGGTGGATAAAGATAGAAATCT
>CABFOQ010053267.1:0-10379 GCA_900660455.1 Gephyroberyx darwinii
GTAGTTAGCATGAGCAGCGATAGCCACCGTGGCTGAACAGACAAAGAAAAGAGCGCCACCTACAGGAACTCAAACTCCATCTACAGAAAATCCAAGGAGAAAGACGTCACAGTACTGGACACACTGTTTGATTGACAGGTGATCTCTGGGAAGAGCAGTGAGGAACACCACAGTGAAGAACACTACAGTGAAGAACACCACAGTGAAGAACACCACAGTGAAGAACACCACAGTGAAGAACACCACAGTGAAGAACACTACAGTGAAGAACACCACAGTGAAGAACACCACAGTGAAGAACACCACAGTGAGGAACACCACAGTGAAGAACACCACAGTGAAGAACACCACAGTGAGGAACACCACAGTGAAGAACACCACAGTGAAGAACACCACAGTGAAGAACACCACAGTGAGGAACACCACAGTGAAGAACACCACAGTGAAGAACACCACAGTGAAGAACACCACAGTGAAGAACACCACAGTGAAGAACACCACAGTGAAGAACACCACAGTGAAGAACACCACAGTGAAGAACACCACAGTGAAGAACACCACAGTGAGGCTGAGAGACAAAGATGGAGTTCCATATCATAATAATATTAAAGTTTAGTTACAGCCTGATAACTTATTGATTGTAGGGAGGTTCTCTTTCCAGGGAGGTCAGAGGTCAGATCTACTGCAGCCTCTGCAAATCTGCACTAGTTTACTGAAGTTCCATACCAGGACTGAATCTCCGTATCTGTTTTTCTTGTTCTCTTTGTTTCTGAAGTGGTTAGCGATAAACGGCCGACCCGGCCAGGAGATCCTGCCTCCATATCACCTGGTAAATGTCGTGCCACGGCCTCCGCAAATCTACAGCACCTTCTACATGTAAAGCATTTAGCTGATGCTCTTATCCGGAGTGAATCACACTGAGTGCCCCAGTAGATTAAGGATCTCTACATCACCAACATTACAAGCAACCGATGGTGAGGATCAAAGTCACGATCAAAGTACGGCCATGACAGAAAAGTGCTTGGTGAAGAAATAAAAGCCACTGAGAAACGGTAGAGAACGTCTTTTACACAAACCTTTATCCAGGACAAGGTTTTTGGGAGCTGGGAACTGCCCAGTACAACCACAGTCTTCTACTGATGAGCCACTGAGAAGCTGTGCCGGAGCGGTGCCTTGCTCAAGGGCATCTCAAATGTAGTTGTTGAGATTTTCCCAGATGGTCAAAGATTTGAACCAGCAGCCTTCTGCTCACAGGCATGCTCTTTAAGATAGAAGCTGCACCATCGTGACTAAAGGCCAGTGAATAACTCTCAAACTAAATTGGAAATTATGGAGATGGACTTAAAATATCGGTTGTGTTTGTGGCTCTTGGCTCTCGGCCTCATTCCTCACTCAGATAAAAACTTTTCTATAGACTGAACTTAATTTGCTGAAGCTGCTGAGCCATCGTCTCAGTTCGCTGGTTCGCCCCGTTGTTTGGTTCTTGTGATTTCCATGGTTTATCCTGGGTGCGAGCCAACGGATTTCCATAACTCCGGGGGTTTGCTTCCTGTCCGGGTCGTCGCAAACCTGATGAACTTTGATACGACGACTTGAGTTGAGAAAGAAAGAAAGAAAGAAAGTGCTAGGAGTCTCTCATCCTGTGAATCTGAACTTGATCCAGTCACCAAGGTGCTGGGATGAGAAAAGAATAAATAAGAAGACTCATGTCCTCCAGGGTGGAACAGAACAAGACGTTTGTTCCAGGAACCCTCTAGGATATCTGCTACCAGAGATGGAAACAGAAATATTTTACTTGAGCAGAAGCAACGTTTGTTACTTGAGTTAAAATGTACTCAGGTCAGAGTGAGACTCTATAAAACCGATAAAACAAAACTAAAATAACAGCTCATTAAAAAGCACTCAAGCACTTATTTACTTCTGGATGAGGATCATCAAGGTTTTGTGCGCGCTCCAAAACCGTCCCTCCAAAAATAGCAGTAAAGTTCCTGAGACTCGCGTCCTCTGGGGGATCGCAGTCCTGCAAGCCGAGAGGGAAAAGTGGAGCATGGAGCGTTTTTACGTCCGACAAAACTTTCTCTCCTGCAGCCGCCGTCTCCATTTACCGCTCAGGGTTATCTCCGTTTTTCTCTATGGAGACAAAACCGGCGTATTGCCTGGAAGATGTTTTATTCTATATTCTTATAAAAACTATAGTAGCAGCCTAGAAGCAGATTTGTAACTGGAAAGTTGAAAGTTGGAGAGCAATATCTAAAGGTGCCCTTGAGCAAGGCACTTACTGCTCCATTGGACCACCAGTGGTCACCAGTAGAAGGTGTGGTTATACTAGGCAGCTCCCAGTGTGAGTGTGAAGCAGGAAGATGCTGTAGGAGAGCTTGGAGATCAGCAGATCTACTAGACAAATAAAACTCTAGTATCTGGTAGGAGCAACACTTCTCTCTGCGGGTAAAGGTTCAAAGATCCAAGTATGATTACAGCAATCATTCATGATAATGATTGTTAACAATGTGTTATTATATTAAGTGTTTCTCTACCTAGCACTGTTGTCCTGACCCCCAGCACTCTTTACTCTTACTTGTTTGTAATATTAACAATCGACAGGTTGAAGCTTTTTCTACTGTTGCACCTTTTGTGAACCAAACATTAGACGACCTGCTCTCTCCATGAAGCTGACACCTGATTGGTTCACCTGTTAAATTACGTCAGTCATGAAGGCAGATGGAGGCGAAGGTGAGGAGAGGTTTTCAGTCTCTTCACCTCCCTGGATGGCTTGTGCAGGATGGGCTGCACCTCAACAGCAGGGAGGAAGCCCTAATGTGTTGCACCCTGACCCTCAGCTTCCTGTGGGCCACCTCAGCTTCCTGTGGGCCACCTCAGCTTCCTGTGGGCCACCTCAGCTTCCTGTGGGCCACCTCATCAGGCCGATGCAGTAATTGACGCGTGACGAGGCCTGAGAGGGACGCCGGCTGGAGTGGCAAGTAAATGTCACCGCAAAACATTGATCTTTTCAGCGATTAGCAGAAAGGGCAAGAGTCTCTGAGATAATAGAAAGTGCGTAGGAAAACAATTAGGTGTCATAACGTCCGGCCCATGCTGCTTATTATCTATCTACCTTTTCTCCCCGATGTCTTCACCTCCATCCATCATCATCATCAGGGATTAAGGAATATTTGTTCCATGTGCTGCCTCGACTTACTATTATAATGTCTTTGACCTTGGAGTTTAAATGTATTGTACTGTTGGCCTCATTGTAAGTCACTTTGGATAAACTGTAAGAGTAATCTTGTTACTATTAATTCAAGTTCTAGTTCATGGAAATTAGAAAGCGAAGGCATTTTGTAGTTCACCTCATAACCAATATGCTTTTAATGGATTGATTTAAAGTAACTTTTTGCTAATAAGCTCCCAGGAAGCTTTTCACGACATGATTTTCACAATATGACTTGATGGTACAAGACAAATTCCTCTTAAATCAACTTTTTAGACAAAAAGAAAAGATATTCAGGTCCTGATTTCACAAAGCATGGAGCCAGCAGCGATGGGCGCCTGCGGACGTCGCCTCAACTTTCATTTCGGAGCTGTACTCACACGGGCTTTCAGCGTTGGTGCGTCAACATCTCTGCAACCTCTAGATGTTTGCTCACTCTTTGATCGGTGCGTGACTGGTAGCAGTTTCATCTCTGTGTGTCTCCTCAGTATTTATGTAGCTAGTGACGCTCCACGCTGGTGTTTTAGCACGCTGGATACTAACCCAGCATGATGTTACAAAATACTGAAAAAAGATGAAACACCTCAAGCTGCACAACAGTATTATTCTTCTTCTACTCCAGTATTTCTGTGACAGAGCAAACATTTTAGAATATGATTCTAAAAATGCCTGGTAGTAAATATTGATCGCACACTGAAGCACCAGTTACCAACAACTTCACTTTAACTTGAACATCACCTGTCCTACCATGGAGGGTCCAGAAGACAGCAGAAGGAACACACACAGAAACACGTGGAATTGAAGTTATATTCCAACTTGATGTGACGTCTGTGGTTATTTGGTGCTCTGATCCCTGAGTACCGACTATCTCTGGTTACCCTGCAGTTCACTGAGGCAGGAACCTTGAGAGACTCTGTTATCGTGTTCTTTGTTGACGTTTGAGATTAATAATGTTGCCAGAATAAAAGCACGGGGGGATTCGCATCTCTGAAGGGGCGAGCATCAAAGGTGTTTGAGTTGTCTGGTTAATGGTTGTGGAGCGAGGTGCTCTCACTGCAAGGGTTAGGGGTTCAATTCTCAGTGTAGCTAAAAGGCACTAAAGCCCTATTCACACTGGCTTTTTGAACTACTTTCACCGGGGTAGTGAAATTCGCTGAAATCACCCGGTGGAAACATCACGCTGGAAATGCTTTCAAAACGTTTGTCTATAGATTCTACAACTAACATTTTACAAGAAGAAGAAATCAAAACAAAAAATTAAAGAAAATATATAACTGTTTGATTTGTAGTGGATCAGTCTTATCAGGGGAGCTTCTTGTCTGTCTTCACCAAAATAGTAATTTCTGCTGGAATTTTTACTTTTACAAATTTCAGACATGTCAGATTTCCACGGGATTAAATTCAGAGACGATTGCTGCAATTAGGGGATCCATTCCCTGTCAGGTCCATGGGACGAGCAAGGCAGGAAACTGAGTTGATGACATCTACCTGGCCTGGTTTGACATTGGCCAGTCTCTCTCTCTCTCTTCTCTGTTCTCTTTCACACCCACACTCACACTCACACACACAGACAAATAGATGTGACACTTTCCAGCGAGCACCAACAGCCTTACAAAGATGACATTTTGAATCAGTTGTTCTGGTTGGTTAGTCGGAGGTAAATGGACGACAGCAGGTTGTGTGTCTGCACTTTGAAGCTGGATGAGATTTTGATGTATGAAATAAACCCGTTTCATTCGACAGTTACAGTACCTCTCGCTGCCACTTGGAGCCGCCAATGTGCGAAAATGACATGTACAGCTTTAAGTGTTGTATTTGAGTACAGATAGATAGATAGATAGATAGATAGATAGATAGATAGATGCTCCAGATCAAATGCTCATCAAGTCACCATTATTGCTAATGACGGTGCAAGGAGTGGATGATCGCTGCTTCAGCTTCTGCACTTTTCTGCTGAGCTTTGGAAATGCGATCCAACTAGATGGACTGCCTAGCACTTCGAGACTGTGGCTGGAGGTAGTAGGAGGCTAGAAACACCAACGGCTACAGAGAGAAATGTTATTTTGTTGTCATTTCATTGAGAGTACAAATCTCCTTTTCAAGAGACCAAGACAACTGCATCCACGACAAACATTACAACTGCAGAAAATCAGCAATCACCAATCAATCAATCAATTAAAATCACATGAAATGGAACTGCAACCTCAATATGAACCATATGAGCTCTCATCAGGCAGGAGCTAAATTTCAGTATTATAGTCGTATGGCGTATCGATGGCTATATAAATAAACTCTTTATGAACATGCAGACAGCTTTGACTGAGCTGAGTAGCCGGTTGCCTCGTCCTCTGGGTAAAGCTGTCCACGCTGCCAACCCACAGAGTGTTTTCAACCTGGCAGCCCGCCCCTCAGTCTCCTAAATCATGCAATGCACTGCAGTCCACTCAATCTGTCAAAGGGGCTCAGAGTCCTCTCAATTAGGTGAGCAGCAAAGTGTAGCCAAAACACCCCGGTGTTTTCATACCGCCGAATCTGGCAATGCAATTTATTTATAATGCAATTTGTTAATACTGTCTCTCCATTTCAGAAGGCAGCAAACACAAGCTGAGGTCCGGAGGCTATTAGCTGATGCTGCATACGGAGAGTGCTTTACAAAACACTACGCAGTATATCTGTCTAAAACACCACCTTACGTTGATCATTTTATATCTCCAAGATATAGAGGATGCATTCTGGAATCGTCTGCATTTTGCAACCAAGGGCTTAAATGACCAACTACGCTTTAAAAACAACACAATCATTTGCTTTAAAATGAAGCTATTAGTTATTTAGTAAGAGAGTAGAACAATAAGCCAAGCAGCATATCGGAGACCTTGATGCAGTCCTCGCCGTAAAACATTCAAACAGTCTGAAGAGGAAGAAAAACAATGTTTCTACGCAACTGCACAACCCAGTTTAATAGCAAGAGATAGTTGCATGATTTGTGTGTGTGTGTGTGTGTGTGTGTGTGACATTGTCCATGACTGGTTTCATCAGAACGTGTAAACAGTGAGCAGCGTTGTGCCAGTCAGTACCCTGCTGTATCTCAAGGTTTGGCCATTTTGTTTGTGGTTTGTGAATGTTAAATGTGGACTTTCAGGTGATGGCGGCCATGTTGGATCCTCAGCTCTGTGAACAGCTGGTTGTGTTTCTGTCTCAACAGAATTGAATCTTCATGGTTAATCTCTGTCTGTTTCTACTGAACTGATCATTTCATCACTAATACATCTGATTGATTTAGTGTTTAGATCATGTAGCTTGTTAGCTAGCTAACATAGTATCTGGTCAGCTAACCATCACTGTCTTGTTGTTAACACATCTGGTTAGCACACTAGCTAACGTATCTAGTAGAAGCTAGCGTTAGCAGTGGCTAGTAGTCACATGTAAACAATAACTAAATTACCCTGCTAGCTAACGTATCTAGTAGAAGCTAGGAAGATGTTTACAGATAACGGACCTTCACTGTGATATAAATGAAATATACCACGGTTTGTCGTGGCTTTGCTTCATTATTAACTAACAGACAGACAATCCTCCAATGGACCTCAATGATGGATCTGCAGGGCGATGAGGACGGTCTACTGTCTTCTATCCCTTCCTGCTGTATGGTCCTGTTGTCCTTGTGTCCATATGTCCATCTAGTCAGTTCATACTATAGTTAAGTGTTACTAAACAAGATCCCCATCAAGTCTGCACCAACACCACCAAAGTCAAAGACTTGTCTTCATTCTGGTGATTCTGTCGGCCATATTGTCGATTCAAGCTTCAGTTAATAAAAACCCATTGAAGCCGATCTGCCGCTGAGCAGCCAGGTGGAGCCGGTGGAGCCGGTGGAACGGCAGCCAGCAAATTATTGGTTTCATTGGATCATCCCAAGTGTTTCCAACAGGAAGTCATGTGGTCTGATTGGCTACCGCTGGGCAGAAGCATTTGGACGCTAAACTAATACAGGCTACCACGTCTGTTTGAACGGGTGGAGCAAGGCACTAACGCTGCCAGGGTTGGGGGTTCAATTCCCTCCACAGACTTATGATCTTATAATGTGCTTTGTATAAAGTTAGGCGTCATTTCAAGTTTAGTCACATCGATTTCTAAAGCACGTTGAATAATAAGGAGGTAAAGAGTGTGTGTGTGTGTGTGTGTGTGTGCAGGTTTGTTTGTGTGCTACTACTCATCCTCTCATCCCCATTGGCCGTTGAGTCAAACGGGACTGAGATACCGACACACCGTCTGCTTCAGTGACATTGTTGTAAATGTGTTCAGTCTTTTGCATTTAGACCGTAATGAATCAGATATGGAAGCAGAAAACAGCAACTGACCTCAGAGCAGCGTTTAGCCGTGGAGTAATAGATAAGCTACAAGGGCACGGGGGAAGTAAATTAGCGGCTGCTGTTTGCGCTGCATTCATCCGCGCAACATTCATTTTAATGAATCCTCGCCTCGCCCTGACAAACGGCGAGTCTGACTTTGTCTCCTGCTGGAATACCAATGGCCACGTTCCTCTCCGTCTGCTGACAGTCGCTTTCATCGGAGGTTTGTTTTTCATTCCCGGCCAAGCAGGACTGTCATTCCTTTTAATTACACTTTTCAGTTTTCATACTTTTGCAAATTGTTTTCTGTCTGAAGGTTGTTGTCTTTTTTTTTGCTACCTGACTGAGATTTCCTTCACTTTGCTACCGTCTCCCTCTGATGGGTGCACACGGCAGCCATTTTGAGCAGGAGTGCACACTGTACATGTAAGATAAGCTGCAATAAAGTGCACATCATAAACCCACGAACCAAAATGGACTCTAAGCGGAGTCGGGGATGCGCGGGGTGGATGTATTAGTCCTCTCCGTCATCTCAAATGGACTCTTCCCAAACTGTTGTGACAGCCAGGCCTATCTTCCACTCCATCACGCTCTCCTGCCAATAATCCCTCCCCCTGCACAGCGCCGCCGCCCGGCCCGGGACACCTGCTGCTCAGACAGGAGACCTCGAGTGCTGTCAAGTGCTCTGCTTGTATACATTTGAAGGAATCGTGATCTCGCCTCCTTTATCTTTTCCTCGCGGCCCCTGCTGAATTTTAACAAGAGGGCCCGCCTGGCGAGCCTGGCGCCGCTGACGTTTCTGACTGATCTCATATCGGAGACGTCAGTCAAAGCTTTCTGCATGGATCGCTTGGTAACCGCCGACATGGCCGCCTGTGGAAATGCCCCGACGTACGCATCATCATTATGTCATTATGATGCAACCACAAAAAACAACTAAAATAGCCACGAGCGTGCAGACGCTGACATGTAGGGGTCCCGTTCCCACCGGGGCCAAACAAGCTCAATAGGACTTCATACGGTAGATTGTGACGATGTTTCATTGCGTTTTCATTTGATGTGCTCGTTTCTTGTGGCCTGAGTTTTTATTGTATTTGTATTTTATTTTGCCTGCTAACTTTGAATGGAACCACACTGAACTGAACTGAATTGATCTATAGATGTACTACTGGTTATGGCAGGTTTTCCACTCATTATTGATAGATGGGTCAAGTGAGGCCTCTATACAATAGAGCACAGTAGCAGTATTTGTATTTCTAATCAGCAGTAGTTTGTGTCCTCAGCTGTGTTTGCATGGTATACTAGCTATACTACACCAACCGTGTTATTTGCATCATTTGACTACCTTCCTTGGTCCTGTTATCTTGTTTTAAGCAGACAGACAATAACAGACTCGGTGTTGGCGGGAGATAATCAACTATTGTAAAGCAGCTGAACACAGTGACAGTCAAGGCTGTGGAGTAACGGTAAGGGAATTACCGTCACCCAGAACCAGACATGACAGGAGACACTGGCCTTTACCTATAGGAGGGTTTCATTTCTTTTCTGCCTTCTATTGTTGCTGCTTGGTAAAAAACCTTGTAATTTGAAGGTTTTTCTCGGTTGAATTGAAAGTTTACATCGTCATTTATGTGCCCAGTGAGTTTCGCTGCCCTTGAAACGAGTCGATAAAAGATTCAACAGAACCGCGACACATAAAGTACCGACCTTGTATTACGAGGGAGGCAAAAAGCATATTGACTCCTGCAGTAGACAGTCTATGGACACCTCCTTTTTACCCTTCAACTCTTTCATGAAGCGACAACGCCCTGGAGGACAGCGTGCCACTCGTTAGAAAGTGGGCTAGGAACAAGAAGAAGTAGGCTTAGAGGAAATTACCATTGAGCCCTGAGAAAAATCAACCAATTACAGCCTTGCAACAAGCGGTGCAATCATTTCCCTTCTCTGCAGGGAGCGCTTCTACAGAAAATTGCTTCAAAACATGTAAGAGAAGGTAAAACTACCATATACTTGATGTCATCTGTAAGTGTATGAGGGGTTGAGGCAGATAACTGTTAACTCTTTCACATCGACAGACAAGTCGATGTACGCCTGGATGCAAACCAGTACTCTGATTACTGGGAGTAATCAGTAATATTTTGATCACAACGTTTACGTGGTTTGAAGTAATTTCTCCAATAAACTGGTTTACATGGATTCATTTAATAATGCTCTCCCGCTGCGCTGCTCGGCTCCATGCTGTTTCTTTGTAAATACAACATCAAGGTTCCTGCATCTGGTGACCTTTGAAATGTGAAGTTAGAAAACGACGAAAAGAATCTGACCAGAATCTGACTGAGTAGAAGGGTTACCCTACTGGTTATATGACTATAGACTATAGACTAGTATACTATAGACTACTATAGACTACCATACTATAGACTGTACTATAGACTACCATACTATAGACTGTACTATAGACGACTATACTATAGACTGTACTATAGACTACCATACTATAGACTGTACTATAGACTACTATACTATAGACTGTACTATAGACTACCATACTATAGACTGTACTATAGACTACCATACTATAGACTGTACTATAGACTACTATACTATAGACTGTACTATAGACTACCATACTATAGACTACTATACTATAGACTGTACTATAGACTACTACTATAGACTACTATACTATAGACTGTAGACGACTATATCATAGACTGTACTATAGACTACCATACTATAGACTACTATAGATTATAACAGCCTTCTCATTTTCTCGCTTTCACTTCAAAGTAATCCTCTAATTTTACACAAGTATCTAACCA
>CABFOQ010053268.1:5316-33740 GCA_900660455.1 Gephyroberyx darwinii
TCCCCCCCCCCCCCCCCCCCCCCCCCCCCCACTATCCCACGGTGTCCACCGGTTGCTTCCAGCGTAGGTAATTCCATTTGTACAGCACTATGAAGTCCTGGCTGTAATTGCGCCCGAATGCTGTTGCACAGTTTCAATATCCTTCCAAAGCATAAGCTCACAGGAGTTTATCCTTGACCCGATAGGAGAGAGGCTTTACTCCGTCAACAATTCAATCCTGTAATTCTTTCCCATTTTATAGGCTGATGAAATCTTCTTTCGCTGTGGTTTTGCAGGGCCTGCTGCTCCACAGAGTTATGCTTTCTGTCACAAGGCCCAAGCCTCCGCTGTGCGGATGTAATATCAAGACAAACGCTGCTTGAACTTTATAAGAATGGGGCCCTGATGGCTACTGCCAGACTGTCAAGTTTAACTCAAAGTAAGACACTGAAGTAAAAACAAAAATGTTTCCAATACTATAGCACTTATTACTTAAAATCACCATTCTTCTTATCAATGAAGATTTATTAATCACTTATTTGTAGAGTTCCACCAATATGGTTTTGGAAGGTGGATACCAATGCTGCTGGTAGTTATTATATAGATATATAGATAGATTTTTGCTGATATTCTATATCTCTAAATGTGATTTTCATGGAAAACAATTCAAACAAATTCAGCGTTTCCCCCACAACTGTATTCCTGTCAGGGTGGAAAAGCCTCTAAAACAGCATTTAGACCATTACAACTCTGAAACCCAGGATAATCCCAATAATACTAGTGATGAAATATATTTATGGAATCCAAAATGTCTCTTAGAATCAACTCAGGTTAAGTAGTAGTAAGAGTAGCATTGATCTATTATACAATAAATCAATCAAATCATCATTGTATCCATAATATCAAAGGGGGCGTCGGTTCCTGGTCCACCGCTATCTGCTATCGGACCTGCGGTAGCGTTCTGCCTCAGCCCTGTCTAGCCGGAGCATCTATCAGGGTGATGAAAGTGCTCTGACTTGAGATTGACTCGGGAAGAACGAGGCGTCCACACTGTCTAACTTCAGTGTCTCTGGGGGACGCGGCTTCCATTCATCTCCTCTCTGACATCTCACTTTGTCTCGGGGCACCTCGCAACTTCCCTGCAATATGAGGGGATCAGAAACACGGCAAGCGGATCTGCACGGGGATCCACTGCATTACCACGAAAGCCTGTAGGCTGAGCTACCTTTTGTTCAATAAGGATATTTTCACATCCATGAAACTTCACAGGATGTTTCAGTATTTTGTGCAGTGGAAAACGTAGTTGAGATTCAGATCTCACTGAATAAAGTCCTACTTCTAACTGACCTGGCCTCAAACCTCAATGAACCTTTACACCTGGTATTAAGACACATTGAAGAGCTGATCACCCAAAGCAGCTCCAGAGGTGGACAGAGGCACATTTGGCCACACTGACAACAAAGTGTAAATGCAATGCATCTCCAATCCACGTATAGGAGCTACATAAACGGAAATAAACCTTTGTGCTCAGATAGTAACACACTTGTCAGGATACTTGTGGAGGTGTTGACTGTCAGTTTTAAAGGATGTAAATATTACCGGAGGAAGTGTCTGAGCGTGTGATGATCTGTGTTTTGGCAAGGTGAAGAGAAACTGAATTTCACACACATTTTAATGCCAGCTGCAGTCTGTCATTCTGCTACTTACATGGACTGGTATTGCCAGTAGTCCCAATTCTACTCACACAGGTGTATGCAGACCTGCACACACACACACTCGGTTTGTGGCGTCCATGTCTATCTTTTGGTTTTAGTACCCTTGTTTTAACTGTTTTTGCATCCCTTGCTTTCTGCAAAGCAAAGACAAACCACTTTAAGAGAGCGCTATAAATAAACTTGACTTAAGCTTCTATCTAAACATTCAACCGGATCTATTAATGACACCCTTGCAGTATATCAGCTTTGGGTTCAATAAATTAGAGACACACACTCGGGGAGGGATAAAACGGGAGAAGATTAAGGAGGTGAGACAGACAACCTAAAGCCTTTCCACACGGCCCAGCCTGAGCTTAGTGATGGAGTGTCTCTGAGACTGTAAACCACAGGGGGTGATCCAGTGAAGATATGTACCCTATGACGAAGGAAAACTGTGTATTCTGACTGCCAAACAACACACCGCTCCCCGGTTAACTATCAAGGACATTTTCAGATAAACTTAAGAAAAGGGAATGAGACACTGCAGGGAGCACGGTACGTTCTGCTGCATTTCCTGCTGCTTTCCTGGAGGCAAACAATAATTTCATCTGAGCGGGTCGGCCTTGACAGGTGAGGGCACACAGCAGCTCAAGTCCATATGGGATCCGGGGAAAGTTGATGAGGTTTTGTTAGATGAGATGTGACAGAGTGGCGTGGAGAAATACACAGTGGAAAAAGGCTATGTTTACAGGTAGAGGGACGAGAAAGGAAAGGGGGGAGCACATACCTGACACTTCTTGAGCCTTCGCTTTCAGATCTGTGAATGACAAAGACAGTCTGATCAGCAGCAGAATACAAATGGCACATTAGATCACTTCAAATGAGAAATGTTTGTTTTCATCCTAGTCTGCATACCAAATGCAACATTTTGCCTCCATGAGAGAAACCTTAGTCCGGGTAAGTCACCATCGAAAAGCTAAAATCATGATGCTGCACTTCTGAGCAGGTCAAAGAGAGACATGAAACTGCATCGGCAGCATGAAATTACATTTGGCTAAATAACTGTCTCATACATAACTGAAGGCAGTTCAGTGCAAAGCTAAGCTGCCAATTAAAGTGGTGAAACTGCCTTCTTTGCTTTTCCAGACCAGCAAGTCTAGGACAGTTAAATCCCAGCGGCTGGCAGACAGAAAAGCCGACCATCAGAAGCAGACCATCAGAAATCCTGATGGGAAAGTCCAACATCCACAACATTACTTTTAAACTCTGGGCAACTCTCAACGACAAGCAGTCTAAATGATGCAGAGTTTCCTTAAGCTGTTCCTTGGCATTGACAAAATATTCTTCAAATACTTTCGGGCTGTGAAACAGAACTGTGTGTGCAACCTATTTCCCCTCAGCTCAATATCTAGAGTTCTTTCTTTAAGAGATCTTGGCAGATCCCTTTCTACGCATTGTTGTCCCCATGAAGCAGTTGTGTTGGAAACTGCCGTACAAACCCTAGCTCACAGGAAATTACAAGCTGAATTAAGCAAAATGACCTATTTGGTTCTTTAACCTTGGGCAGATGTGCGGTCAGGCGTGTGTATAATGACAGATGCCAGCATGACTGTGGCTCGCCACGGCTTCGGAGGAATGTTCAGTTCGCTCGGAAAAAATAGGGAGGTGGAAAATTCCCTCTTTTCCGGGGCACTGCAAAAACACGCAGAGGGCAAATTGTCCATGGCGTCCACATCAACTTCACTCGGAAACGGACTCTTTTCAATTTAGTTGGTGCGAGGCCCCGACTGCGAGCGTGTAACCAGCCAACCTTAATGGGATTGACTGACTCACTTCATACTGTTCGGTTGTCTTTCATAACCCGCCATATCCGGCTAATAGGCCTCTTGTCTTTCCTCACTCTCCCCTCAGCGGTGAAGTGTCAGCTTTTTGGCACCTGGTGCTCAATACTAAACTAATGAGAGTGATCTATGAGCTGTATCAAATGTCATTCCATAGAAGTGGGTGAAGAGAGCCTGGCAAAGGTAGCCGTCTGACACCTTCATCCATGCCATGCTGTTTTAGACAAAGCTACCAAAGCCCAGCGAATCTTTTACTAATGACATAATGGTACCCTGCTTGTACAGAGCTTCTTTGATGGGACAGCTCTGAACTTCTACTTTCCCTCTACTGTTTTCAGACGACACACCGGCACAAAGCACAGGGAGAGGTGGCCACCAGAAGGAGCAAGGTAAGCAAGAACTGTTTGAAAACAAGACGACATGCCCAAAGGAAATCATAAGCTGTCAGTGTGAGACCCAACAGAAAGATTAACCTGTCCTTTGTCAAAAGCAAAATCAATGGCGGACCGCAAACAACCAGACTGCGGTGAAGCAGTGGCTCGGCAAAGACTGCTGATGGGAAAGTCTCGGGCCCTGACGGCGGCAGCAAGGAGAAGATGAGGCGCACATTTAAACTCACTGACAAGCGGCAAAGACGAGATAGTCACAGGCACAGACAGAGTAAATGCAGAGATTGAGATCGCTGGGCTGATAAAACCCAGTTAATGATATCAGCAGAGGATGTGTGCTAGCCAGGCTTTGCCCACAAGTTAGCTTCAATCCCCACACAGGTTACTCTAGGCCTGACTGCTGAGCCGGGAGGGGGTCATGGGTTTAAAAAACACACCGATTGTCCTAATGATGACGCCATAATTAAAAAGGACAAAACTCAAATGTGATATCTGAGACATGACCGGTGCAGTTTTGATGAAATGTTTTGGCACTGTGTTCTAGCAATTAAAAGAATTACACCGATCGCCACGACGAGGCGCTACGATTAAAGGGCAAAACTTCTAACGTTGAAAGGCTGCTACACCACTGGTCCGATTTTGATGAAACTTGAAGAGATGATGCATCGTTTTGCCTTCAACTGTTAGAACTTGTTAGATTTATGTTTCATTTTAAGCATTTAGCTGGCACTCTTGTTCAGAGTGACTTACAATGGGTGCAAAAGTAAACTTTGACTCCTAGATCACCAATATTACATGCAACTGAAAAATAACAGAGTGCAAAGGTCAAGGCCTTAGGCAAGCTTTTTAACCAATTCCTCAGACAACTCTCTTGTCAAAATCACATTGGGTGACTTTGACCATAGCTGCTCTGCAGGCTATGTGACTAAAACAGGAAAGAAGCCCTGCAGCCCCGCCCCCTCTGAGCCGACAGCAACATTCCTGCTGTCTCCTCCTTCCTGATGGATGGGTGGCTACGCGTCACATGACTCTCTTAGTTCAACTGAGAGTCCATGAAAAAGGGCATCTGTTAAAAAAAACAACAACATGAAAGTACAGGGTGGGACAGGAATTGCCCACGATGCCTGACTCATCGAAGAGAAAACAAGGAGGGTATGAATCAGATGCTTTTCAATGGAAACAAATTCATGGGACACGTCGAGTTGTGGGATATTGGATATTAATATTAGAATATGTGCTTTGGCTATCTTGAATTGCTTCATTTAACTGAGCAGTAGAAGAAGAGATATACCACCTATCAGTATAAAACAAGCAGTCAACACAGATGTTAAGACTCCGAGGTCTACGCATCACATTTTCTGTGTCAGGCTCCTTAACCTCCCTTTTAAAATGTGACCCTGGTCCCATGCGGAGGACGCTCTCTGCATAAAAACACAAAGAATTGTGGGATGCAGAGCAACCACAGCAAAACCTCCTTACTATAATTACCTTGAGAGTATCCCAGCAGACAGAGGCTCAACTGCTGAAGAGCTTCACTGTGCCCCTCGCCACAGAGACAAAAATATCACGATGAATTCATTTCCGCCTTCTACTTCAACACACAAATCAATACATGCAGGCCTAATGAAGGGGGGTAAAAAGCTGATGAGGGATGAAATGTCTGCTTGTAGTGAAGCTGCAGTACCAGTCTGGTGGTAAATGGACTTCCCTGACAATCAAATGGGCTCCAGCAGCTGTCAGTCCAATCATAGGAAGGATTAGTGTAATTAACATTTTCCAGACCCACAGAGTTTTTCAATCAAGTGTAAAGTTTTAATAATCACAGATAAATGAAACTGCAGGGAATTATGTGTTGGACTTTTCCAAGTGCTCCTCTACAGCGCCGCTGCCCTCCCATCTGGGAACGCGTTTCATCTGGGCGGAATTTCTTCTCCAATCTTTTTCCACTTCTGTGTTGATTTCAGTCCAGACGAAACCCCCGAATCGAGAAATAAAAGCATGCACGCTTGAAAATGCAGTTTCGCAATTTACTTGGTTCTGGGCCAGGCAGGCAAAGTCACACACGCGCCTTTAGCAATTGTGGAGTATTCCCAGTAGCTCCGACGGGAATGGCAGAAATCTTGGATAGCAGTCCGGGCAAAGGCAGTCCAGAGCGGTGGTGTGCTGTAATGAATTGGCAGGAGGGTACAGCCAAGCCAATTAAATGATATGAGCCTGACAATAAGTGGCTTTCATTACATGACCCAAAGACCCGCAGCAACCAAATTTAATCATCTCACAATACGCTGGTTATAAGAACCTGTAATGCCATGACACTTTCTAAAAAAAAACACAATACCATTCCCAAAGACTGGGTGTGAGAACTCAAGTGCCTTTATAGGTTTCAATGACCACCTCAGCTGTTTGCTTAAAGCTGCGGCTCGACCAATGTTGTTCGGTTTCAAAAAGTGGGAAAAGCCAATAAGTGTGATTTGTCTCATATTTCATCCCTGTTACAATCCTGTTCCCTCTCTCGTGCGAGTCCCTTTGGGTGAAGAGGAGGGAAGCTTTCACTGGCTGAGGCTCCAGTGTTTATAGCGGGTCATCTTGAGGCGGGTTTTCATTTGTGTCTCTGTTCCCTTTTGTCAATTAAATCTGCAGTTGTTTAATGCAACGGGGTAATGAAATTAACCTTTTCGCCCACTAGGCAATACATCACAGCCAATGAAGACAATCACTGGAGAGGGTGGTAATAGTACACAGTGTAGGAGGACGCAGCCAGACTCCATGCACATTCACTGTTCTTGCTAGTTTTAAAATGTGAACACAGTGACTCACTTTTTCCAGATGACAGCCATTCTTGTACAAAGCTCTAGTGAAAGTGGACAAGAGAAACTCATTTTGACATTTAGTGCTGATTTATGTTATCTTTGAAACTTCAGGAACTGGACTCGCAGACGTGATAAAGAAGTGTTTTACCATGCAAGATTGTTACTGTTGCACTTTTGCTGGGCTTTTCCTCCACAGGCTGCATGGTTAGCTCAACTAGCTAACGCTAAGGCCAAACATAATAATTTGAACTAACTATAAATATGGCCACTAACCACTGCAATGAGTTTGATGTTCAGTGTGTTACTCCTAAAGGGCTTTTATTCTGAAATATCTCCGAGTGCATCCTCATGCAAAGCCTCCTGCCCGTCCATGAACAATATGCTTCTTAAAACCAACTTAAACTTAACTTAAAACCAACAGGAAACATCTGTTTTTGGTTTTTCACATTTTTCTGTTGGTGCTGAAAAAAAAGAAAAATGGTCTATTTCCTGTTTTCTGATGATTCCACACAGGGGAAAATTAAACTGGTAATTATTCATAGATACAGGGACCCATCACACAGGCAACAGAGCTGAACTTCAATTTTGCTTCTTCCATAAAATACAAACACTTCTTCTATAATCAATTCTTCTTCTGTGGATCCTACCAGGCCCAACATAATTACAGTTTTAGATCAGAGAAACCTTTGTAACACTTGCTGCAAATTCTAAACAAAACAAAACTGATTACGCTTTTGGAGTATTTTCAAAAATGAACCTAAAATTAGATTACGTGTGAATGACAATGACTGCTGCTGCAAGAGCCCTGATATGGTGCGTAAGTAGAAAGTGCATTTGATGTCAGGTAATATAAAACATTAGTCCCACATCGGCTTCTATTTGCCATCTGCATGATGGAATAAAAATGAACCCTCCATCTTATTGGAAGATACTATCATCTCCCCTGTGACTGGGCTACAGAACAGTGGTGTGGGCAATCTGCCAGCAGGTAGTGTGTGTGTGTGTGTGTGTGTGTGTGTGTGTGTGTGTGTGTGTGTAACTTGGAGAAAGTTACATGGAGAGGCAACACTCTAGCTGAACTCTCTAGGTTGTACCCCTGAAAGAGGTGCAAAAAGGCCCGTCTTTATCCATTTGATGTTATTTTATTCTGTATTTATGTGAAGCACTATGAATTGCCTTTGTGTATGAAAGGTGCTACACAAATAAACTTGCCTTGCCTAAACTGACACACAGACAGACAGACACCGCCCATCTAGGTACTTGCAGGGTAAGGCTACCTGGCCAGAAGTGATACCGGCCTCTAAAAGACTTGTTTGATGAGAAAGGGGAGGGTGTTTGTCATTTGTTTCTCCAAATAAGTGGTTTGGACGGGCGGTAATAACCCCACCTCTCTGGGTGTATTTACGATCAACGCTCAAACCAGCAGCACGAGTATTTGCTGGTTTGCTAACTGGAGGTGCAAAGAGAAGCTGGCCAGTCCGTCAATATTATTCTGGATTCATGTAGTTGAAAGCTGACAAGACAGTAAGACGACGGATCCCTCTGAGTCCGTTTATGCAACGATGGCAGGAGCTAGCCGTCACCGAGGGAGACACCGGGACACCGTGGCTTTCATCTAATGTCAAATGGATTTCTATTGATTCCTCAACGCGTGACCCCGGCGTGTAACAAAGAGCTGAGGGAAGCAAGTCAATCTCCATTTAAACACTGAGCACAAGTAAAGCTAATGAAGGCGGGAAAATAGCCAAATAAAATGTGGTTCTTAAAAATGGTATTAGGTATCTATGATCAAAGGATCAAAATGGTAGATTTTTTAACATATTTACAGTCATTTTCCGGCTTTTTCCATCATTAATCCTCATTTAACCATCCTTTGATGTTTCTCTTTATAGACAAAGCTGAATAGAGTTGGGCTGACTGTTTGAAACTATCTTTTAAAAACAGTTCCATTGTTAAAATGTTGTAAAAAACCCTAAAATGTCAGTATTGCCATTGTTGTGTTTCTCTCGACTTTGACACACGAGCAGGTCGGATGAAAAAGATCGCCAACTGGGAACTACGGGAGCTTCTGAGGAGCATCTGAATGCATCATTATGTTTTCGAGTCATATTGTAGACTACACAACCCTTTTGACAGACCAAAACAAAGCAAACGACACAAACAGATCATTTTTTAAGGGAACTTGAACACTTACATATACAAGAAATACATACAATAAAACATGATTCAAATATGATTCAGTCACCAGCAGTTTTGTGCATGTTCATAAACATGTAAACACCATGACTGACATTTCAACATGATTGTCAGAACTGCCTCGTATCGTGTGAGGCGAAGAGGTGTGCTTCAACAATGGACCTCTTGTGTGGCGAGTGCTGAGCCAAAAAAAACATCAAACGCAGGTAAACTCCCAGTTGCAGAGCAGATCATGGAGGTAATACAGTAGCTGCCGTCAGTTATCCTCCCCTGTGGCCGGATGCTGAGAGGAGGACTGCTATCCCCGGGGCGGGAGGTGTTCCCTCAGCCTGACAGTGAAATACTGGGGCAGTGGAGTAACACATCTCTGGTATGTGATTGTATAGATGTGGTTGAAAGACGACACTGTCTCAGACGCTCACGTAGAAAGTGTGTGAGTGAGAGAGAGACAGGGTCAGTTTCTCAAACAAAATCAAAGAATGTGTGTATCCATGTATGTGTGTGATCCATGAGTGTGTGTGTGTGTGTGTGTGTGTGTGTGTTTTGAGGGGGTGGGGGTGTCAAAGAGGAAAGAATCACTATTTTTACTTAAAAGTGACAAAATGTCACCATGGAGAATTTTTGATCTCCCTCAAAGACGAGCTCCACTGTCAGATCAAACGCACCCCTACTGGCATATTTTGAGTCATGTGATGAAGATGTGGGCCGCAACCACTTGATTGGGTTTTTCTTTATGTTTATCGAATCAAATGGGCCGAGCAAAAATCATTTCATGAGGGAAAACGCTTTAACTTTGTTTTTTTTTGTCATTTTGTCACTTACAAGAGCTTTAAAGGAGCCGTTCTGAACTGTTGCGCTCCTGATATGTATATGGCTGCACTGCCGTGTTCGTCTGTGCGATCAAGGACAAGCTATAACGTTGTACAGTGAAAGGGGATAAGTCTCTTAATTGCATGATATGGACGCCTGTAGCATTTTAATTTGCTATGGTGTAATACGAGCCCCTGGCACACTTTCTACAGCATATTGTGACCACGATTTGAGGTGTGAACACTAATGCCTTCGTGCCTTTAGGAGAGTGTTTAATATATGCCCACATACTGCAGAGATATTCTTCCTCATTACAATCGTGACCAGGGGGAAGTCATATCCACACGGAGTACAAAGACGCGCGGCGCTGATGGCTGCTACATTAAAGAACATGGATTAAAAAAGGGACGGCTGATCTGAATCTATCATCGCCGTAGCCCAGAGAACGAGAGCATCAAACACGTTCGGCATCGGTCTGCCGGTGGAACGGCGTCAGCTTCACAGAGAGAAATGAGCACGAGACAGCTATTGTCTTGTGGGTCTATTTTGAGGCACTTTGTAAAAGAGGCCAATACGTTGCCGGGGAGTGATGAGTTTGGAGGCATTGGATTTTGTTGTTGTTGACATTCTCTCTCTCTCTTCAGTATGAGGCCTTTCAATATACACTTTGCTGTAGTAGTGCCGTGAGAGCAGTGGGCATTATTCTCATGGCGTGGATTACTAGGACCATTAGAGTCTCAATTATATGAATGCATTCTATAAATTATATTATATGAATGCAATAAGCATTCATTCCAGCAGGAATAGGGAGCAAAGTCAATAAACAATTCCTAAGCTTCCCGGGAAACATCCAATCAACTAATGGCAGGATATTACTTGTGCAACTCCCAAGACGCTGCGAACCATCATCCCCTTCAGAAAAATCCAACTGAACACTTACATGGACATGTCTGATTTGTTGATTTGACTGAAATAATATTTGCTACATTTTCACATCAAACAACCGTTTCCACATTCATCCTGACACATTAGTATAATCGCAGTAAACAAAACGAGACCGTTGCTGAGAATAAGCCACGCTGCATTTTACATTGTGTGCTACAAATCCTGCACACAAAACACACAATCGGATGAAGCCAAAAGAGTGAGCGCAGATACGCTCCTGTGTGTGCACATGCAAAGACATGCACAGAGCTAAAGACCAGCGTCGATCATTAGTCTATAAAAACGCTACTTGGCAACAGCAGAGCAGTGTAAACCCCAGTGAGATGCTTTTGGCAGTCACCCACAACGATACATAAACCATACACCGTCACTTCCAGGGCATCTGCCCATCAAGAGGAGCGCTCTACTGTTCCAGGGCTACGTGCTAATTTCTCCGGTATTTGGCAGCTAATACGACAACAAAGAAACTTTGATATTTGACCACATTGGATGAAACTGTTTCTTGTGTTACTGTTTACTTCAGAGGAATGCAATTAAAGACATATAAGTGATCGTAAAAGTGGGATTTACTAGACAGCACACCTATGGTTTGGAGAGCTAAACCACGTGCCACTTCCCTGCTCTGGCTTATATCTGTACTGAGATCCACCTCTGTATTTCCCTCTGCCTTCCCTGTCCAAATAAAAACATTTATTAAAAGTCATGGTCAGAGGATTGCTGCACTGAATATGATGCCAGACATGCAATAACACATGAATCAGGGAACTGCGGTGATTACCATGGACTTTGCCAAGCTCATGACCTAGCGCTGTATGTTGCACGTCATCCAGAGGGGATCAGCAATAATCATTTTCTAATACTTTCTACTACACGATCCAATAAAGCACACATGCCAATAATAATAATAAGAAAAATCAAACATGAAAGAGTTTTGAATAGAGGCAAATTGTTTTTTAAAATCTCAAAATCTATCCCAACCAGGTTTGCATCAGCCACAGGGAGTCATCTGCATTTTGCTACCACATCTTTATTGTGAATCTGTCTTGCAGCTCGGTGCTTGGAGACCTCCAGCAAATATAGCCTTGTTATTAGAAACCAGAGGACTGCTTAATAATGTAGGACGGGTCCGATCCCTTTGGAGAATGTCATTCCAACGTCCCCCGCCCCCCACACCTCCCGTCCGAGCGACAGGAGTCAGAGAGTTGAGACGGGATTTTCAAAGCAGGCTCTTCCTGTTGCCTTATCGCCATCTCCTCTCTGTTCCTGTCATTCAGACCCCTTCCAGAGCCACGCTGCAGCTCTGACCTCACTTCCTCAGCCACTTCCTGCCTTCTGCTCAAACCCTGCTGACTGTCAGCCGGCCCGGGTCATGTACGTCTACTACGTCATTGTGCGAGACCGGCTCGGCTGTTTTTTCTCTTGGAGGTCATGTGACTGTGCTAAAGTGTTAAAATGTCAAGATGACCATAGACCAGAGATAATAAAATGTTTTCTTTTAACCAATTGCATTTTTTTTTCAGTGGCTACGTCCATCAGTGTCACAACTATAAGGCTTGATCATGTATGGTAGAGGCTCGGACAACGTTTTCAAGATTTTGTCCCAGGGAAACTTTAAGGGAAGATTTTAGTTGTAAAATGTAATTGTATAACTGTCTACGCCGTGTGTGGGGAGCTGCTGCTTGCGTCGTTTTGTGAAATCTGGACCTAAAAATCGTTCAAAACTGCCATTAAAACTATTTAAAGGTTCATTTTTGTTGCGCTGTAATATTATGTGAACATCATTCTCTAATTGGGATCATTTCTAGAGGATAAAATCATAGTGACAACAATCTGTTCCTCATTTTGCTGCATTTTGGACCCCCTGGAACCCTCTCACGGACCCCGGGGGGGATCCCCAGACCTCAGACTGAGAACCACTGGTACATGGATCCCAGCAGCCCTGCTGACTTTTGTATGAGGAGGCGTCCGAATGAATGCGTGTGTTCGTGTGCTGCCTCTCGGGCCAAGGTTGTGCACGCTGGCGCTCCGTCTGTCGCATGGCTGCCCGGCGGTGGGGGAAGGGGGAGCATGCACAGTCATTAGCAGGTATTCCAAGCAGACAGACAGTCCCAGCATGAAGCTTTCCCTGGAAGCCTTAGATGAAATGGCACAAATAATGAGGCACATTATCAATCACAGGCAGGGGGCAGCTGGCTCAGTGTATGTGCCACACACATTCTCTCCATCTCTGACACACACACACACACACACACATGCCTGCGGCGAGGAGAGTAGAGGTGCACTAGCCTCAGAGAGGAGCCCAAAGATCATTACCCGGGCAGCAGTTTTATTCAGCACCATGGCCGACCTACCAGATTGGACTATTGCAGCCATACGCTGCTCACCCAGGATTAGATAAGGGGAGAAAAAAGCTCTGGAGAAGTCAGTCTCTCAGAAGTAAATACAGGAGTACTGACCACAACTAGTACTTTGAGAACAGGCGACACACTGCATGCGTTCCAAATAGAAACTACATATTTTCCAATTACAATACATCATATATATACATATTTTAAAGCTTCTCATGGTATTTATTTTTCTGTCTGAAAAGAAAGGCTTGTTTTGACTCAGTACCGCCTAGAGCAGGTCTTTGCCTCGGCCGGAGTGGTCTCGACTACAACACTGTGCCTTCCTTCAATTAGAGGAAGCACGCTGTAAGAATGTAAGACTAATGAAAAGCAAATTCATTCGGGTCCGGGCATATAATAATAACAACAACAACAACGACGACATGGTATTATGTAACTGTAGTCGTAGGTGCTGCCATAATCCGCTCCCTCTCAGAACAAATGCTTAAATCTAGAGCAGAGGACAGGATTTATAAGTTCATCCCAGTTCAGACCGGCTAAAGCGGCACGGCCGTAGGGCTCTGTGGGAACCTGTGGGATTAAAAGCCACAGAGATCACACCAGCTACAGTGACTGGGTTCACATCTGTGACCCGGGCCGCAACAGCAAGCCTGGGGATTGAACGCAACTGAACACGCCACTCTGTCCAGATGATTGGAGATGATGAGCGATCATAGGAAACGCCTTTGTGTTCTTTCATTTCCTTTGTAGAATCAAGTGCATGGATATCCTTCCTCAGTCCGGCTGTGACAGTGCTACAGAGATATGTGGGTCTCTGAGCGATGGCGCAAGCAATGATTTGGCAGACTTAAATCAAAATGTTGCTGTTTTTTCACTTTTTGGCTTATTTTTTTCCATCAATCCTCCCTTTCACATTTTCAATACATCATTTAATTTCATTTAAAATGCCAGTTAGATGAAGCTAGAGGTGGAGAATATAGCTTGAGAATTTCTGGTGTTTTCCTTTAACATGTGCCCATCTAATAGCCGACGTTCTTCGTAATAATCTGCGTGTCTCCAGCTTCATCATCATTGTCTTATACCCCTTCTCTCTTGAACTCTATTCATTTAATTCACTCAAGGGCTTTCTTTTATATTACAAACTTACTCCTGGGATCTTCGTCTATTAGTTTGCATGGACCACTGCAATATAGAACAATTCTGTTGGAGGTAGATTCTCATTTGCAGCATGATTCAACTCACCTGTGAAAGGTTGCAGGTGCCCATAATGGCCCCATAATGCTGCGGGGGCCTTGGGTACTGGACGTCTTGAACGTATTAAGGGCATCATGAAATCAGAAGATTACCAAAGCACTAAGGAATGGTTCCAGAGAAATGTTGGGCTGTTCTAGAGTGGCCAGTGAGAGTCCTGATCTCAATCCCATTAAGAAGCAATGAAGAGACCTGAAATGTGCAGTTGGTCAAAGGAATCCCTCAAACATTGAAGAACTGGAGTGGGTTGCAATTGAAGAGTTGGAGAAGCTACCAGCAGAAAGGTGCAGGAAGCTTATAAGAAACATTTGGAGGGAGTCAAGATGTGCCAATAATCTTGGCCAGAACTGTATGATGCTAAGACAACACATACTCTAGCCATTTGCACAGTTTTGTACAAGCAGTGAGTCTACGTATGTAATAGTGCTGTTAGCTAATGTTTCAGTTGCTATGTTAACGATCAAGTCAAGTAGCCTAACATTACTGTATTCTCCATAGAAGAGATGGAGGCAGCTGAACCAGGGAGCTGAGATCACATTAGATGAACTGGTAATTCATTAGGTCAATATGTCATCACCAGGAATGCACCGTGGGTCTGGACAGAACCAGTACCGTAACTATTATGATGCCCCATATCGGATGGTGAACATGCAAACAGGAATGATACTTGCATCCCAGGCCAGCAGATCTCCCTCGAAAGGCCAAGTGAACAAAGTCTAAACCACCCGTGGAGAGTTACATGAATCTCAATTATACTCATTAATCACAGGCTAATTACACAAGGGTGTAAACAGCAGTGTGGGACACAGCAAGGTGGTTGGTCGCCCAGCTTCTAACTGGTTTCCACTGGTGGTGGGATCAGACCCACCTTTGGTCAGCCTCTAGGGGCAAACTTTGATCACATGGCCGCTTTACCTTTGGCGTGCCGAGGCTGACGCTGCTGCAGCTCGGACCTGGAAGCTGAAATTAGATGAGCTGAGGTGGGAATTTGAGGGGCTTGCTGCAAGACACACACCCCTTTTACACACAAACGGTTTGCACGAGTTATTGAAACATGGGTCATTCCCACATTGGACCCATTCAGACCACACTATTGCCCCAGGTTTATCCCAGATCGTCCACCATTCAGACTGGCTTGCATACGAACGTGCCTCTGATCTTAACCAACGAGGTTCCCATCCATTGCATAACCTGTGTCCCCCCGTTTACACCACAGCCGAGCAGCATCGGACCAGCGTTATTCCCAGGTCGGAAGCAAGGTCGCGGACCCGCGTCTGATAACCCACGTGGATAGTTTACCCTCGGTTCATTTTGTTATGCTGCGCTTTCCAAGTATGAATAACTGCTCAATATCAGATGTCGACATCTACTTATACCCGTAAAACCTTTTCCTGTAGTTGGATCAGATTGCGTTCTCACTCCTAACAACTGAACCACCGTTCAGTTAGAAGAGGCCTGGTGTGGCTATTTGGTGCCACCAGAGTTTGAATGACGTTGTTCTCACCTGCCCATAGGAACCAAACTAAAGGAGCAAAACGCTCCAGATTTAAAACGGTCCAATCATCACCTCAGACTATAATCTCATAAATGGAGTAAGATATGTCTGGTTTTACATCAAAGTATATTTACAATACCAATGTGTTTCTCTTGTAAAAACAACCCAATCAAGGTTACAGTTTCATCATTGCTATAAGCATCATTGTCCAATCAGGAACACTGAATACATTTTTATATATATATATATATGCATTTAAGAGACACCCTGGTTATATATATGCCCCTTCAGCTTCTCGACTTCACATTTAAGTATATATATCTGCTAGAGAAGACGTTGCTGAAAGCTCCACAGTGAGGTACATGCCATTTCCATGTTAGTGTGGATCATTAGAAGGTAAAGTGCACCTATTGGAGGTGCAGGTATTAAATGCAGCTTTTCATCACTGACACATTTAATTGGGAGCAAGGCGGTCGGATGGCAAAGAGGAGATGAGATGAGTCACACTGATCTGGCGCCCCGTGAAAGAACCAATAGGGTTCGTCTCTCAAAGAAAACCGCGAGGAGCTTCTCGCCAATACATGACATTCATTATCTGGAGAACATATTCAAGTCCCTTTCATCTGAAAAGATCTTCAACTAGAAATATGGGCTTATGATACTCAGGGAGGCAAGGGTGCAGCTGGCATCAGATGTGACCCCGGCAGAGAGTAAATAGGTATAGTTTAAGCCGCAGATGTTTGCCATAATAAAATCTATGTCACTGACTGCTTTGGAAGATGTCAATTAAAACTCCTTTTAAAAGATAAAAACAAGTGCTCTACTGACACTTCCTATTTAGCATTCCACTGAAGACTTTTTTGAACCTGTCTATAAATGCCTCAGCACACAGACGGTCTTAGTTAAAAATATATATACACAGACTGAGCCGCCTCAGATCGTTCTAAGGCAAAGCTGCTTGTTAAGAGACACCCCGGACAGTTTTGGGAGAGAAAAAGACAATTCAGGGATCCTCAATCAATAAGAGAGTCCTTGGGCTTGTGAAGAGCGTTGGAAATCTTCGGCTGCCTGCCTGTATGTCTTAGTGTGTATGGACAGTTATCGCCTTCAGGCAGCAGGACAAGAGCAGGGTCAGTTTTCTCCCTAATTAGTTTGCAGTAGACGCTTTTCCTATTAGCCTAACTACCGAGTGCTGCATCATGACTGCTAACAATGACTCATAATGGAGGTGATCCCACACGTCCACAGAGAGACAAACATAATGCCTGGCTGACACACACATGCAGGAGTGCAGAGACAGTCCAAGTATACTGGGTTTAGGACATTACTGTATAAGCACTGTGCTGCTAATGAAGAATAAGGTTCAAACATGCATGCTGGGAAAGTACATCGCAATGAAAAACAATCGTATCTCCCAGCCCACATCCGTGTAATATAACTTTATTGGTTAAAAGGGCATGAAGTAAGATTTTTACTGCCCCCATTGCACAAAAAGAGCATCTGCGCGGGGTCGATAGGGTTGTTGATCAAGACAAATGACTCAACGATTACTTCACCGGGTGCTGAGACTTCTGGCCTTCACTTTCTGACCCAGACAAAAACTATTGGAACTTCAATACACTCTCAATCCAGAGTGTCAGAGACGTGTCTGCCATGTTTTTCAAGTTCCTATTGGTCCTGTAGAGGTCATAGACCACTTAATACGCCGTTGAATATGCCAAAACCTTTCAGGCGCATCAAACTGAAACTCTTTTTTTCTCATGCAGAGAATGGAACATATTGGTGGGAGGGCGGTTAATGGAAAGGCACCTCTGAGTGGCTTGTCAGAGTGGAAGACAGTGCTGCTGGGATTCTCAGTCCTCTTCCCCCTGTGGACACATTTCTTGCCTCTCCTCTGCTGGGCCAGCAGTCAGAAACCCCAAGGGGTTTTGTTTACTGACCTACCACAGGCCTGTCAGGCAGCGCCTGGTCGACAGCCTGCAGAGCCTTTCTGCTGCACAGCAGACCCATGACGAACTCCTACCCGAGGACATTTCAGACACACTTGCTACAAGGGTACAATCAAAACCGACACACAGCAAAGATTCACAGGATAGCAATGGCAAGCTGCTACTGACATTACTCTAACACACAAATACTACACAAAATATCCAATACGATATGCTATACGACATCAAAAGTGAGATGCATACATTTTTGATAGTTTAAACATAAATCAATTGGGAGCTACACAGAGCTTCATCAGAATCCAATGAAATGTAATAGCAGTATTTAATGTAATTACGATATGATCCAAAATCTGAAGCCTTTCAATGGAGAGTCTAATGGTCCCACACTGATCAGAGAACAGTAACACGTTAGCAAAATGCCCAAGTGAATGAAGAAGCAGAGATTGACTGCAACAATCATGGTGAGCAAGCAAGCACGGCAATTACAGACTCCCATCTTCCCCCCTGACCAGATAATGTATATGAAACACTATGTATAATGGATGCTAAAATGAAAACACTCCACCACTCGATGCCCTCCAGCGTAGAACTCAAGATTATAGTGAAAATTGTTACTGAGTGCTTGTTCACTTAGGTTGCAGCAGAGTTGGCTGGTTTAATGCGTTGAGCATGTTACTATGGGAGTCGATTTCAATGCTTTGACAGGCTGGATTGCGACCATGTCAGCGGTGAATGTACTGTAGACTTGCTCGCTAAACAAACACACACTGTCTCTCGTACACAGAATCTTTGCCTCCAGTAAAACCCTGGTCCTAGTCCTGCCTGCCGGATGAAGTGAAATGAAATGGACCCGACTTCCCTGTGCCGTCAACACATCCAGATTGGCTTCCATGGGCTCAAGGATAGATTTGGCCCTGAGCACAAGCTGTGTGTGGGAAATCACAAATATTTGATGCATGTTTGCTATGGACAACATTGGCAAGCTTTTCATGTGACGTCTTCGCAGGCAGGTAATGGTTTAGTATGTCGGGGGCCACAGAGTCGACGGTGCTCCTTTGAAAAGAAAAAAGTCGTGATTATGCTTGTAGATTTATCAATTCCCTTCAAATGGAGCCATGTGGCTTCACAAGATAACAGTTCTTCTGGGTGATCCGGTTTCATGAAGATTACGGAATGGATGCATGATCACAACGCTAAACTGACAAACTCAACAAACTTCCGCTATTTATGAGAATACATGGTTAGGATAAAAATTTCTAATAGCAAAAATAAATTAAATGATGCTGCTGGATTGCTTACAATGAGAAAAATGGAGGTGAGATGAAGATAACAAAACTAGTCAGTAAAAACCTTCTATGTGCCCTCACACTCACACAATATACAGACTGAGGGACAGACAATGCATACCATAATGAATGGCAAGTCATTTGCAGCACACATAAACCTTGACATAGGGTTGCCATCTTCAAGTGGGTAGCAGAGAATATACAGTATTTGACAAGATACTGTGAGAGAAAACCAACATGAGGCCAAACCTACAAAAGGTCCCACAAAAGCCTCATCACTAGTCCCCCAGTACTTTAACCAGGTAGCACTCTGAGTGGCCCTGCTGCTATGCTTTGGCACTGAGAGAGCAATTTACAATCACGGCTGACCTTTGGATAGTCTGCACGACAAGGCGGGTTTGAAAAAGTGTCAAAAGAGTAGGTGTAGACGACGGCAACTAAACCATCGAGTTTCCTTGAAAACAAGGAAAGAGGAAATGTCAGTGACTGGAACCAAACAGCCTTGGCAACAAAATTGTTTTTGGATCATTTCAGCCAATGAACTTCTGCAAAATGTGACTCAACCTCATATTCCTCAGACCTTGGGTCAAACCAGGAAAGTGTCAACCAATATTCACATGATGCAGGGTCTCTGTACCTAATCTGTAGAAAGAGGCTTTTTTAAAATGTTGAGCAGCAGGTTCTGTAGGTTCTGTAGGTCCTTACGCCACAGGTGGTCTTTATTTCCATAGTTCAAACGGCTCTATTTTTGAGCTATGTTATGGTTCAAAACGTACTCCAGTGTTCTCAGACAGGCTGTCTAATGTCTCCCACACAGAAAAAGGAAAGAGAAGAGTCTGTCCTGCTCCTGTTGTATGATGGCGTACTACAACACAGCTGCATAGAGAAATTAAGTTAAGGATTATCATAAAATCCCCCAACACACAATCATTTAGGGGGATTTGGGTAAATTACCTGGTAAGAATTGATAGCACTAACATGTAAGCCCCAAAACACAGCCTCTCATTCTTTGTCAATTAAGCTAACTCCCGGCTGCTCAACAGTGTGACATCACCAATTAGTCTTTTAATTCTCTAGTGTATAGCTTGGGAGAGAGTTGGTAACGATCCCAAACACTGAGTGGACTGTTGTGGGCCAATAGGTATAACAAATGTGATGACTGAAAATATTGCATTCCCCATAAATATTAATTTGCCATCCTTTAACAGTAATTGCCCCTGTTCAAGTCATATTTCTCTTCCACAACGCGTGATGAAACCCCAACCGGCACATCAGAGCCACATTCATCCCACTGGCACAACGATGTGAACCTCAGCGTGATATGTCGATAAGCATACATTTCCCTACCTGGCGTGACAAGACAGACAGTCGATGAAATAACTCCAGGTTGTTGCACAATGAACTTTTAGGCCCCGCTATTTCAAATAATGGCCAAACGGCAGTGAGGCCACACCTGCAGCTAGAGGAGAGATGGCCTTGCTGAATGATCGATGGCCTCCATTTACACACCTGATAAAATCCTTTGAAAAGATGTTATCTGCGCTAGAACGGGTGGCACCAGGGGAGCAGATTTTGATGTCATCTGTTCCAATATGTACCTACAGTGTGTGCTTTATGGTGTTGATGCCAATAGAGCCATTCCCTTACTCCAATTTAGCCCAAACCTGCAACATGCAACTTTTTGACATTAAAATCATAAATAAATAGTGATTATTATACTTTATCGTCTAGGTCTGTGAGCCTGTGTGTTCACGCCTAAATCCCTCTGTTTGCTTGAGCCAATGGTGTTTGGGACGTTTTGGGACGTGCAGCTTTTGCTGTGGGCGAGGGTTGCATGTAAGAAAGCAGAAAGTTGCGTTCAAAAGCATTAGCGCTGCTTTTATATGTGTGGTGGTGGCGGCTTCAGCCTCAGACTAAACACTGTTTCAAGATACACAGCTCATCAAGATGAGTGACAAGTGTTTGGACAGGAACTTGACCAAGTGAGGGGGAGGAGGGCGGGATTAAGAATTCACTTCCTGCCTTAAGGTGAAAAGTTGCGTATTGTAGCTTTAAGCAATACGTAGCCTAGCCTCCTGCCCAATGTATACTGGGATACGCTCCAGCCCTCCATGACCCTGACCAGGAGTAAGCAGGCAGAGACAATGAAAGAGGCTGTCATCCCACATTGCTGTGTGTAGCAAACCTTTCAAAACTTTATCATAGAATACCAGACTGGCAATCGTTGCAACACTAAACTTGTGCCCCGCAGATCAAAGATTTCTTGGCAAGAGCTCCAAAAATAAAGTTTCTAATTTGTAGGATTCTGCTCTAGTAAACAATATCCCATGCGCCCACATTTCCACAAGATGATCAATGGGCAATCTAACTCAGCAGAGAGCCAATGGCCTATTCTCAAAGTTTCTCCATGTATGACTAATGACAGTTATTATCCAACAGAAAGAATCTTTTAGTACAATCCAACTTGCAAGCACATTTTTAAATGTTAAATGTTAAACCATCATAACTTCAAATAAACCATAAACAAAGCTTTTACAGCCTCAAAATAAGACTCATGCCATTTATCATCACCCGGTAGTTTTTGCACAGTCTTGCACTACTTATACAGTTGCTGCGTGACCCTGCGTACTTCAAACTTTGCTTACTGTAACACTTTTCAGCCTCAGGGATGCATGTTATCCAAAATATCTAAAATTCATTTCATGAATTCTATGGATTCTCGTTCTATTCAGTATCAATTTCTCATGAAACAACACACTGAACCCACCCGCTATGGGTCAGTCACTGCACTTGCTGCAATCACACACCTGGTAAACATAGACTGCTATATAAACGATCAAAATAAATGTCTACTGTCACTCTATAAAACATGAAGCAGCTTGGTTATTGCCATTATACAAGAAAATAAGCTTTTAATTTGAAATCCTATCTGATTAGGATAAAACAGGCACAATTAAGTAATTAAGAGGAGAAAAACTGTTTTTTCACACCAGGACGGAAATTCAAAGAACGATCGCTTCAGCAAATCTTAAATCTTAAAATTAAAATGGAGATGCATATACAAAGTTGTGTTGTTCAGCCTTCATGTAGTGTAACCGTGGAATTTGTGACATTTCACTGAAAATAATTCATTTCTTCACTTTGGATCAATCAATATGTCAACTTCCCATTAGCCTCTGCCTTCCAGTGCCTGTCCAGATTGTGATTTCATTGACCAGATACAGCACCGCATGAAAATGATGATGTGTTTATTAACCCACTTGCTAGTTTATTCTCAAATAAAACAGGCAACACATACAGTATGTCACACATTCAGAACAAACATTGGCAGGAATCATAGAACATGGCAAATCTGTTTTATGTCCTACAGCCACCATGAATATTTCATTACCGAGCGTACTCTCCTTTTTAAAGTTTATTTATTCTTCTCATCTTCTGTGTTTAAATGGAAGGCTGTCGAGACCACCCTCGGGGTTGAAAATCTACAGCGTTCTCTGTGCGAAATGCATTTCTGCTTTGGCTTTAAATGCATTACAAACAGTGCACATTTCACAGCTTGCCCACAGCAACTATAGCATATGCGGCTAGTCATAAAGTCAAAACTCCCTACCAATTTTTATATCTCCTAAGGCAGGGTTTGCTTTTTTGGACTTCTGGTTTGCTTCGAATTCTCTACCACTGACCAGTGTGCTATTGCACATGTGGAGACTGACGCTGTACGCCGGTCATCTCATCTCTCTGATAGAAAACAGCCTTAAGTGCTGGTCTGAAGTTGTCGATATCCTCAGAAGAGCACTTGTTGACAACGGTAAAAGGGAGGGGCAAAAGTTCAGTTCATTCAGTATTTAACAGTGTTAACTTTTAATGGTTCAAAAGCATCCCTGCTATTAAACTTCCTTTGATAAAAGGTTGTAAAAAGCAAGTTACAACTGCAACAGTTAGAGTAGTTGCAGGGGGGAGGAAGGGCTACAAATACATTCCTTATCACCCTAGGAGCTGCACAACCACACCAGTCACTGAGCAGCTCCACTGCAGCAGTTAGGGATTAAATGCCTTGCCCAAGGACGTCTCGATAGCAGACAGTGAGGGAGATGGCAAGCCAGTCAGGGGATTTCAACCGACAACTTCTAGGTCACAAGTTCTCTAACTATTAGGCTGTTTCCTGCATACGATGCTGTGATTTAATTTCGCAGGTCCCAGTCGTGTTAACAGCACGCCGGCTGTGCAGCATTACAGCATGTAATGAATGCTGATGATGTTCGCAGACCAAACTGACATATTTGTCAATATACTGTACATGCAACATGACCTTGTTAGGGGTGTGTGAGTTTGTGTGAGTTGTGAACCTATTAAGCACAGACTGAACAGAAAATCAGCCCTACCACTTCTCTGTCGGCCAAGAGATTACCTCTTACACTGGATTGTTCAGGGAACTCTAGTGTTCAACTCTTTCCTTCTTTCAGTCACTTTGTTGATTAGTGAGAGAAGCAAGGTCACATGGATTGAAGCTTCCTCATTGGCCTTCCAGTCAAGGCCAGGACTGCCAGCTGACTGTGGTCAGCACAAAGAGAACAGCTGACGTGGCCTAACTGTTGACAGAGCATGAGGGACAAGACTCTCTCTGTGTATGAAGTGCTGTAAACTCCAAATATTGTGTGTTCTTGATTTTACCACAGAGACGAACCACCAAGTCTTTGGCCCTGGTCTCTATTGTGAGAAAACGTTTGTGAGCCCTTTTGAATTACCTGCATTCCTGTATAAATGGTTCCTCAAATGTCTGGTCTTCATAAAGTCATAACAATAGATAAACACAATAACACAAAAGGTTTACTGTTACATGTCTTTATTGAACATATTGTTCAAACCTTAACTTGATGTTACCATGAGATTTAGTAACTGGTAACCTCCTTTAGCAGCAATAATCTCAACCAAACATTTCCTGTAGTTGCTGATCAGACCTGCTAGACGGTTAGGAGGTATTTTGGACCATTCCTCCTGACAGAACTTTTTCAGTTCATTGACATTTTTGGGATGTGAAGCCATGAACAGCTTACTTCAGGTCATGCCACAACATTTCAATAGGGTTAAGGTCAGGACTCTGCTTTTGATTTGGTTTTGTTTGGGGTCATTGTCACGCTGCATGACCCACCCTCTGTTACCCTCTGTTAAGATCATGGACCGTTACCCTGATATTCTCCTGGAGAATTTCCTGGTACAATTAGGAATTCATTGCTCCCTCAATGATTGAAGCCATCCAGGCCCTGAGGCAGTAAAGCAGACTCAAACCATGATGCTCCCTCCACCATGCTTCATGTTTTGGTGTTTGTTTGCAGTTTTTTTCTCCTCCAAAATATCCTTGTGCCCTTTTGCCAAAAAGTCTAATTTTTGGTCTCATCTGTCCACAGAACCTTGTTCCAGTAGCTTTGTGGAACATCCTGGTGGTCTTTGGCAAACTTGAAATGGGCAGCAATGTTTTCTTGTAGAGAGCTGTGGTTTCCTCCTCGGTATCCTCCCATGAACATCACTATTTTTTAGTGTTTTTCTTGGTGTGGACTCGTGGACACAGATGTTAGAAAGTTCAAGAGATGCCTGCAGATCCTCTGCTGTTACCTCAGGGTTCTTTGTTCTTTGTCCTTGACCATAATGTGGCGTGCTCTTGCTGTGATCTTTGCTGGATGCCCACTCCTCTGAATTTTCTCCATTTGTATACAATCTGTCTGACTGTTGACTGATGGAGGCCCAAGCCAAATGCTTTTGAAGGCTTTTCCAGCCTCATGACCCTCAACAACTCTTCTCTGGAGGTTCTCTGAAATTTCTTTTGACCGGGACATATTCCACTTCAACAGATCTCTTTTTGGAGAGCAGACTCTGTTGGTAACCAAACTTTGTGGGGTTTTATATGACAGGACACCTCTAACCCACACCTGAATGTCATCTCACCCCACTTCAATTACCCACATTTCATAGAAGTCATAATCGTAGAGGTTCATTTACTTTTTCCAGCCTAAGCTATTAATGTTTCAACAATATGTTCAATAAAATTTCTGTGTGTTATTTTGTTAAATCACATCGTGTTTATCTATTGTTATGACTTAGATGAAGATCAGACCACATTTGAGGAGCTATTTCTACAGGTAATTCAAAAGGGTTCACAAACATTTCCTTGCAACTGTATTTGCTTTGGCAATCAGGAGCTGACAAGCTACAACTGGATGGAAAATCCTGAGAAACAAGCATGCTACAATGGGCTGCTCTGCACTGATGACTATTTATAGCATTGTACAACTGATGAGTGAGCAGATATGATAATGTCATAGGTTAAAAGGGCCTTCCAGTATTGCATTTCTTGTGTTTACACACTTTGCAAAAAAACAAAGAGAACTAGGTTACTGCTGCAGATGCAACTTTTCAGAGTGAAAATATTTTGCAGCAGCAATGTGACAAGTTGTGTTTGAACTTGTGCGTTTCGGTGCCAGAGATCATCTTACCATCTGTTATACTGTGGAGCTAATTCACCACCAAGATGCTGTAATTTCATACTCTCAATAGGGGCAATAGCCAGGCTGCAAAACTTGTCTGGATAGAAGAAGTGAGGGGAAATGATGGAAACTATGATGGCATGACAGCTGCAAGATGATGTGTCTTTCAAACTCAAAAAACATGTACATCTTAGAAATAACAATGCCCTAGTAAAGGCATGTTTAGTGTTACCAATGGTGAGGCAGATTCATGGTAATATGAAGGTGTAAGGCTACTTTAAAAAATAATTCAAGATGTCATTATTAGGTGAGGCTATCTAACACAATTGGAGATGTCTGTTCTTGTTAATAAAATGAGAGTGAGAGATACAAGAGCTCCAAAATCCCTCATCAATTTCTATTTTTGCAATACATCCACTTAAAGTAAAAACTTGCATTTAACCTACTATAACGCATCACACAAAAAGGACGAAAATTTCCATTCGACAAACAACAAACGGTAAATGTTTTGGCACCCCATGTAGCCATGCAAAAGTACGCCTGTTTGTCTTGCAGCGTCGTTTCAAATTAAAAGCCTCCCACGGTTGCGTGAGGAAAAGAAGTCAACCCTACATTTAAACAGTCACTTTCACATCACATCGAGGTTCTAGTTAATGTTTGGGAGGTATAACGTCGCAGATAGATTGCGGTGTAAGTGATAAGCTCTCTATCAGAGCATATGCAGTAGGAGCAAAGCCATTCAGATGCGTAAACTTGGTTTTAGAGAACGCCAAATCAAAGCTCGTGTTTTTTTCCTGTCATAATAATAAAGAAGAAAACACCACAGCCAGTGATCCAGGCTTTTAGCAGGGTTTTCTGTCTTGTATTCTTTCCACGGCATGGTCGTGGTAACACAATGAGTGCGCCTAACGGGATCCAGCCACATATTACGCAACACGCTTGTAAACAGTGCGTTCGCGTGTGACTGAAAAACACCCCAGACGGTGCAAAATCTCTACTAAACAAAACGGATCCATATAAAGTGGCGATGAAGCGGCTATACTCATTTATCTGCTTGGGTATACCTGACGGGGGGAGACAGAGAAACCGCCCGCTGGTGAGGTTTTCGCAACCAAGTTCTACTTGGTGACAGCAAGGACAGATAAAAAAAAAAAAAACTTTTAACAACAGCTTGCTCTGCGGAACCCGTGTGGCCAAATGTGACAGCCAACTTACTTTTCCTGCACGACATTCTCCTTTATGGCTCCCAGGGAGGAGTGGTTGCCCTGCTGGAGTCTGCAGGTGGCCAGGTGCCGCTGGTGCTGCTCTTTCAGGCAGGCGTTTTCCTTGCAAAGCTCCGTCACTTGGAGCTCCAGCTCCTCAATACGGACCCGCTGCTTCTCCATCAGCTCCTGTTGGGTCTCGATGATTTTATTGAGCTCCTTGAGATACTCCGCCGCCTTGCTGGGGTTCTCGGTCGGGTTCTCCATCTCGTAAAAGCCCCGTTGCCCGTCCATGGGAGCGAAATCCACCCAGCCAGAAAAAAAAAAGAAGAGCAGCCTTCTCGCCCTCTCACACTCG
This sequence comes from Gephyroberyx darwinii, assembly GCA_900660455.1. NCBI lineage: Eukaryota > Metazoa > Chordata > Actinopteri > Trachichthyiformes > Trachichthyidae > Gephyroberyx > Gephyroberyx darwinii. Next base: position 32,349 of record CABFOQ010053268.1, read on the forward strand.
CTCGGTAGCGCTAAAACAGAGCGCTGTCAAATGGCACAATCCGGTGATCCTCCTTCGCTCCGACATGGTTGTGTGTGCATGTGTGTGTGTGTGTGTGTGTGTGTGTGTGTGTGTTTTCTCTCTACAGTAGCCGTCGGTGTGGTGTTAAGTTGCCCGGGTTGGTGCGCTGCCGTGCGCCGCCGCGTCCACAAGCTCTGCACCACAACAGCCTAACTAACCTCCAGTCTACATGGGAAAACCATTTAACTCTTTCAGGGATGTAGTTCCAGCACTCGCCTCTCACTCCAGGTTAAAAAAAATAATAAAAAAAGACAGACTGGGTTAGATTATTCCTCGTGCTGCTCAACAGGTAGCTCTTCTATCGCGCTATTGGTCGGAAAGCAGGTGCCTGGAGCGACTGGGTTGGTCCTCAAACCCTCAACTCAACATTTCATTTGTGTTCAGCGTCAGCTCTGTGTTTGGTGATTTAAGAGGAGATATGATACACTGACGCCTCCCCCATAATCCATACAGCAGGTCAGTGGTAAATTGGCTGAGAGATACTCTGTCGTGATCAAATTAAAGGGTAAGGTATAGGCCACGCAATACCTGCTTATATCCATACACTCTTAACAAAAAAGGTTCTATATAGTACCACAAAATGGTGCTTTAGGCTTGCATAGCAGGACCCCTCTTGGTGCTATAAAGAACCCCTTCAGAAAGATCGTCCATGCTCAAATGGATCTTCATACAGACCTGACCAAGACTACTGGCAGCCTTGCATTTTATGAAGATAATATCTTCTGAAATAATTGGAAATTGAAACAACTTTCAATAAAAATTTTACAAATCTTTTATGGTTTCAAAATTGAAAACGATGAGGATTAATCAAATCAAATCCATTTTGTTGGAGGAAATAGATTCTTTGCAGTGTAATTCAACTCACCTGTGACAGGTTGCAGGTGCCCACATGGTATAAATGAACCAATTATCCATTTTAAAGTGATAAAACAGTCTGTTCTGCTTCCCTGGTTGTCTGTCAAACTGAAAGAAAAGAGCTGTCTGAGGATGTCAGAAGACTATTATCACCAAACATAAGCGTTCAAGGCTGTAAGGCCACCTCTAGAGACCTTGGTATTCCTGTTTCCACAGTTCACAGTGTTATTGAGAAGTTTGCTGCTGAATTGTTAAGAATCTCCGGACGTGGTGGAAAGAGGAAAACTGATCTCAGATGTCGTCAAAGGTTGGTTCAAGCCACTGAAAAAACACCTTGCATCACATCTAAAGATCTCAAGGCTGACCTGGAGAGGTCTGGGGTAATGGTCTCAGCCCGTACTATACATCGGACACAGAACCAAGAAGGGCTTTTCTGTGAACCGATGAAACCAAACTAGAGCTCTTTGGCAACACAGA